>QXTE01000238.1:1156665-1238397 GCA_003942145.1 Platysternon megacephalum | reverse complement strand
TTTCATAAAATCGAATTCCGTAAATTCGGAATAATCCCGTAGTGTAGACGTACCCTTGGAGACACCTTCAGTATGTTAAATCTGCAGCAGCACCTAGGAGGCTAGTAGGTTGAGACTCTGTAATTCTAGAGGATGTGGTTCTGAGTTTATGCCGCCCAATGCTGTCATGATGCCTGTCCTGCCTCAATCAGAAAATGAGGCCTAGGCTGGGAACTGGTACATTTGAAATTGCATTATTAAAATTTTAAGAAAAATCAGTTAAAAAAAATAACCCTCAACTGGGGCATTAGTATAAAAGACTTTTCCATCAAGTGAGTTTTGGGTGAGAATTTTTCTTTAAATCCCTCATCTGTAAATATATTTCACCCTTACAACCAACCTTCCAAAGCAAGGAGACCCTGAGAAGACTATATTCAAAGCCCGTTAACAGTTCTTAATTGGCTAGAAAGGTTACTGTTGACCAACCCAAGATACCTGAGCTACTTCAGGCCATGCAAAATGCCTCTAAAGTGTGTCCAGCCCTTGGTAGTGCTGAGGAGGACACCAGGGTGGAACTAGGACTCTATTGGAGTTCCCTCTTGTAGTACAGAGCAATAACTCTACGCCACAAAGATGACAATCTTTGTTTGTTTGTAATTTGTGTATTTATTGAATAACAGTTAAAAATATGCAATTGTATACAACTTGTGAAAAAGATAGTAATCCAAAAGTCACATGATATGCTTTCCTAAAACTCAAAACACCTGTTTCCTGTTACATCCCACAGAGTGATTATAGCCAACTCTTATACAGCACTTTTCATCAGTAATTCTCAAAGTGCTTTACAAAGTAGGTCAGTTTCATTAGCAGATAAAGATGTTATCAGAAACAATTTTTCTGAGGCTCAAGTCAGATGTCAGTAGTTTTTCCTTAACAAAATTTAATTTTTTGTTTTGCAGTCCACATGGAGACCACAAGGCAAATGTGGGCTTGAATCTGAAGTTTAATAAGAAGAATGAAGAGGTCCCTGGTTATACTAAGAAGGTTAGAAATGAATGGATGTATTCTTCTGCAGTAGAGCAACTTCTTGCTGAGTATTTAGAAAGGTAAGAGTTGAATAATAACTTCATATTTCTGAAATTATTGTACTGAAAATGTAAATGGATTTTATTCACTGTGCAAAAGTTTATTATTGATGACTCTGGGACTGGAGGTAGGGTAACCCAAATCCTGGTTTAATGAGAAATAAGTGCATCAAATGAAGTATTTTGAGGTGTTTCTGACTTTTAGACTTAAAACGGACTATAATTTAGCATGAAATAGCAAAGGAACAAACTCAGCAACATTATTGAGAATGTCGTGGAAGATTCTTAAAGTTAAGATTAAAGAAATTGAAAGATATGACATTTTCCTCGTATCTTCAATGTACAGTCTGTACCCAGTCATGGCTTTTTCTTTGCTGTGTAGACACACGCTAGTTTTCTTACATTTAGAAGTTACTTTGGAACACTTTCTATTTGAAGAGAAGTGATGGCTATAATTCGGGATCTGTGTTTCAAAATCAGATGGTGACAACTGTAATAAGACATTCTGAGTGTGGGAGGTGTCTAAATTATTTCATTTTGTTGCATAGAATATTGACATAAACACACACTGCTCCAGTGTGCTGGAATTTGAAAACACCTCATATTATAATAGTTACACCGCATAGGAAATCCAGATTTATTGTACTATCTATATTATCTTCTGGAACCACTTTGAAATCGGTTTATATCCCACTGTAGTCTCTCCTGATTGATGAGGAATTAAAAACTAAAATGAAGGAGGCTAGTGTGTGGAAGTGATCTTGTAGAGGAGACGAATTAAACTTTCATTTCTAGACCAGTGCTGTTGTCATTCAGCATGTAGTACACATGATATCTCACAGATTTATATTCACAGTGAAAGATCACTTAGTCATTGTCTAGCCCCTTAGTAACGCCTAGAGGCTGACTACAATTATGAAAAATTAATGCATAAATGGGAAAAAATAAACAGCCTAAAAAGCAAAAATGTTAAGCTAGCATGTGGGGCTTTGGTGACATCCCAATCCATCCAAGTTCCTCTCCAGTAACTTGTCATCATTAGAATCCCTCAGCAACAGTCTGTCTCTGTAACTTAAGTTTATTTTATGGAGAGGGGGATGGAGCATGTGGGATCTTCCAATTTCTTCTTTATTCCCATGTCATAGAGATCCAGCCTTTTAACCAAAGAGGGCAGGACACAGGCCCTTTTGGAACCTATCAGTACTGCTTCTGAGGTTGCATGATGGAGTTGGGCAGACTTAGAGAAAGGGAATGTCTCAGTTTACTTCTAGTGTGTTCTGAGCCCTAGCAAGAGATGATCTTGGACAGAACTCTGATTTTCCATCTTTCGTCAGCATATTGCACTGCCTATTTGGCCAATAAAACTCTGTACATTTATGAAAAGCTACTACACCCTGGATTCCAGATTATTGTGTGTCTGTTAAGCACTTGTTTTTGACTGTGCTGTATGTGAAACTATATCCCTTTTATTATTAGGGTCCCTGAACTGTTTAGTTATATTGCCAAAAATAGTCAAGAAGATATATTCTATGAAGATGATATTTGGCCTGGGGAAGACGAGAATGGGTGAGCAATGTTTTTTCATTTTGATTAAATAGTATTCTATATGACAAGTTCCAGATATTGACCTCTGTACATTCAAAAACTACTGAAGTTGCAAAGCAAAGAAGGGTATAATTATTTCAGTATTTTTGGAATCATCCAGTCCAAATACTAGACTAGAAATTTTGCTGTAATAAAAATGTGCAGAAATTCTTCAAGTACTGAAATATCTGCAGGCAGGGAAACTGCCCAAACCTGAAGATTGGTAGACAGGAAACTGGTAGCAAGAGGGATTTGACAGTACAGGTCTGTCTCATCTTACGCTGGGGTTACGTTCCGCAGTCAGCGCCTAAAGCGAAAACTGCATATAGTCAAAATTACATTGTGTAATGGCGGGCAGAATCGCCTGCACTACAGAAACAGTATTTAAATTTATTTTTCTTTTTTTTTTTGTTTTCTTTCTTGTTTTTGCCGACCGCGTAAAGCTGAAATCGCACATGTTAAATGCGCCTAAGATGCGACAGACCTGTACTGAAAATGGCTGCCACCACATAATGGTGGCCTTTTTAAATAACTGAAACCTGTCTTTTTCTTCAGGACCAGACTCATTAAAGGATGATTTTGACAATTATCAGGATACAGGTCTGTCGCATCTTAGGCGCATTTAACATGTGCGATTTCAGCTTTACGCGGTCGGCAAAAACAAGAAAAAAACAAAAAAAAAGAGAAAAATAACAATTTAAATACTGTTTCTGTAGTGCAGGCGATTCTGCCCGCCATTACACTCAATGTAATTTTGACTATATGCGGTTTTCGCTTTAGGCGCTGACTGCGGAACGTAACCCCAGCGTAAGATGAGACAGACCTGTATTACATATGTCGTTTCTAGAGCCAGCTATTTATCACACCTATACCTCATATTTGTACAGTTTAGTTCTCCATGGTTTTTAATTTTTGCTTTTAAATTAATCTTCATGGGGTGTTTTTAATGATTTTTGTTTGAAAATCCAGATTTTTAGTCTGGAAAGTAGAATTTCAAGAGTCTGCATTTTAGTTTATACTTTTGAAGCATCATTATCATGGTTAATTTTTTTGTCCCTATACTAAACTCTCGGAGCACATAGCAGTGTTTGTTATGACTATATCCAGTTATAAGATGTGCCTACTACTGTAGTATCTGGTGACATTATAAATCCAGAAACTGGGTATAGTCCACAATAATACATAAGCCCTCAACAATTATGATCAATATGGAATTTTTTTTATATAGTGCTGAGAGAGTTCAAGAAATTGTTGCCTGGCTAAAGGCGCATCCTGTCAGCGCTTTATCTCGTTCATCTTGTGACTTACAAATTCTGGATGCAGCTATTGTAGAGAAAATTGAAGAAGAATTAGAGAAGTGCAAGGTACTGAATTTTTATAGATTTGACTAGTGATGGACCAAAAAGCAGTTGTTTTTATTGTCCAAGTACTTTATTCAGATGACAGAAAATGTTTTTTCTGTGGCATGGCAAATACTACAGAGACTATTGGAAGAACTGTAAGCTACTAAATTGCATCATAAATTGTCATAGCAACTCAAAAAAGGGCATCAGCAGTCTCTCTACTCTTTGGCTCTTTTCTCTCTAGTTAGTTAAGCCAGATCTGCTCTGAGCTCCCCTGACTGTGAATGATTTTGGGGAAAGAATCTGTGTCCAAAGAGGTCCTGGACTCCTCACAATGTCTTCCAAACACAAACCCAATCTTCCATTCTGTTTCCCAAATAGTTTCCCTTTGATCCGCAGATAACTAGGAGGCAGTCTCCTCCAGCCTCACAGGTCTCTCTCATCAGATCCATTCAAGTAAAAGAGAAAATAAAACAAACAGGCAAGGAAGTATTAAGTGTTAAATGGGTTATTAAGTCCTACGATGTGTAGCAAATCCCCATGAGACAAGAGGTTGATATTCTTCCATCTTGTGTAGAAGGTTCCAGAAGCAAAAGTGATATTAACTTTGGGTTTGTTTTGGGATTGGTTAAATAATCTAAACCATGGTTTAGAAAGACTAACCTGACTTCTTAGATCCAGTTACTTGAAAGTATTTTTTAAATACAGTATTTTGGCATGATTCAAAATCTTCAGACTGATAGTGGGCATTTTTTATCTAAGACATGGCAAAACAATGGCATAATTTTTCAGACTTCCCACTTAATAGTTTTTAAAATTCTTTTGTCCCTTTCCTTTAGCAAAGAAAGAGTAACAAGAAGGTGCGAGTGACGGTGAAACCCCATTTGCTGTATAGAGTAAGTCATTTGAGGGCTGTTACATTTAATTTTATTATAAAAACTATGTAAAATAAATATAACCTGGGCAAACTTCATGAACTTTCAAAAATTATTATAGGGCACTTCACTTAATTGGGACAGGATTAATTGAGGTGTCTCCTAGGAAATCAGTTTCAGTGTGGAGTTACTTAATAACAATGACTGCTGCATAAATAGGACAGAAATTCAATTATCGACTCTCATGTGGTTTGGTAGCATATGTCTTTTGCCTTCTTCTGTCTGTTTGATTCTACAACTTTCATTCCCTCCATAATTGTAATATATGTAGAAAGAATATTAAATGCTTCAGAAATGCTGCCCTTTGCCTGTTTTGCTCTTTTCATGGCACCTGTATGCTCTAGGCTGCTTTGCTGGGTATCTCACAGCTGCTCCTGCTGGTGGCACAAGAGAAGCTGAACATTACTTCTGATTGTGCCTTCCCTCAACTCTATGGGCCCATTCAGTAGCACTGAGTAGCACTGCAGCTTCCTAGTTAGCAATATTATTAATAAAAGGATGTTTTCTGAGAATTGTAACTCTCTACCTGGTTGTTGTGAGAACAGTTCAAATTGTTTTCTCAGTGTCCTGAAAACAATGTAATCATTTCAACTTCTTTAAGTTTTAAATCGATGATTCATTTGTTATTAAAATCAGAATAACTTATATCTTTATATTTTACTAGAATTAATATAGTCTTCTGGTTAATGTCAGCCTTTAGAACAACAGAATGGGGTTGTTCCAGACAGAGATGCAGAGTATCGACTGTTTGACCGTGTTGTCAATGTGAGGGAGAACTTTTCTGTTCCAGTTGGTCTTCGAGGTACCATTATAGGACTTAAAGGAGGTAATATTTTCCTCATAATAATGATCATATGTTAGCTATAAGGTTGGCATGAAAACAAACTGCTGTAAGCTTTTATTCTTTTTCATTTAATTGTGAACAGTATTACTAAAGAGTCAGATTGGAGATGAGGCACAATTAAAAAATAGAAATTTGGTTTGTAATGTACCATGCGGTTGTTCCACTTACTGTGCCATCTGTGGGTTCTCAGGCTCAGTGTAACAGCAAGTGCAGAAGTCTTTTCTGCGCTATTACTGCAAAATGTGGAGAGATGAGGGTGAGGATTGGAAGGTGGCCATTGGATTCAGGGTTTAAAGTCTCTGTCCCCACCCCCAAGAAGAGAGTTCATGGTTGTGGGGACCCTAAAGCTTGTTGCAGTGGGAGGTAAGGAAGAAGCTACTCTAGGATTATATTCAGATATGATAGTATTTGGATTCAGGATCTGAATATTGTCGTCTTCCCCCATTAGAGCAGGATCAGTTGTTTGGTAACTTTCATGTGACCAAAGGGTCAGTAATAGGGCTGTCAAGCGATTAAAAAAAATAGTCGCGATTAATCGCACTGTATAATAGAATACCATTTATTTAAATATTTTTGGATGTTTTCTACATTTTCAAATATATTTATTTCAATTACAAAACAGAATAGAAAGTGTACAGTGTTCACTTTATATTTATTTTTGATTACAAGTATTTGCACTGTATAAAAACAAAAGAAATAGTATTTTTCAATTCACTTAATACAAGTACTGTAGTGCAATCGCTTTATCATGAAAGTTGAACTTAAAAATGTAGAATTATGTTAAAAAAAACTTCATTCAAAAATAAAACAATGTAAAATTTTAGAGCCTAGAAGTCCACTCAGTCCTACTTATTGTTCAGCCAATCACTCAGACAAACACGTTTGTTTACATTTGCAGAAGATAATGCTACCCGCTTCTTGTTTACAGTGTCACCTGAAAGTGAGAACAGGCATTCTCATTGCACAGTTGTAGCCAGCGTTGCAAGATATTGATGTGCCAGATGCGCTAAAGGTTCATATGTCTCTTCATGTTTCAACCACCATTCCAGGGGACATGCGTCCATGCTGATGACGGGTTCTGCTCAATAACTGTCCGAAGCAGTGTGGACCGACGCATGTTAATTTTCATTATCTGAGTCAGATGCCAACAGCAGAAGGTTGATTTTCTTTTTTGGTGGTTTGAGTTCTGTAGTTTCCTCATCAGAGTGTTTCTCTTTTAAGACTTCTGAACGCATGCTCCACACCTCGTCCCTCTCACATTTTGGAAGGCACTTCAGATGCTTAAACGTTGGGTCAAGTGCTGTAGCTATCTTTAGAAATCTCACATTGGTACCTTGTTTGCGTTTTGTGAAATCTGCAGTGAAAGTGTTCTTAAAATGAACAACGTGCTGGGTCATCATCCGAGACTGCTATAACATGAAATATATGGCAGAATGTGGGTAAAACAGAGCAGGGGACATACAATTCTCCTCCAAGTAGTTCAGTCACAAATGTAATTAAAGCATTATTTTTTTAACGAGCGGCATCAGCATGGAAGCATGTCCTCTGGAATGGTGGCCGAAGCATGAATGGGCCTATGAATGTTTAGCATATCTGGCACTTAAATACCTTGCAATGCCGGCTACAAAAGTGCCATGCAAATGACTCTCTTCACTTTCTGGTGACGTAAATAAGAAGTGGGCAGCATTATCTCTCATAAATGTAAACAAACTTGTTTGTCTTAGTGACTGGCTGAACAAGAAGTAGGACTGAGTGGACTTGTAGGTGCTGAAGTTTTACATTGTTTTGTTTTTGAATGCAGGTTTTTGTATGAAGTGAATTGAAAAATACAATTTATTTTTTTATCATTTTTACAGTGCAAATATTTGTAATAAAAAAAACATACACCTTGATTTCAATTACAACACAGAATACTATATGAAAATGTAGAAAAACATCCAAAATATTTAATAAATTTCAATTGGTATTCTATTGTTTAACAGCGTGTTTAAAACTGCGATTAATCACGATTAATTTTTTAAATCACGATTAATTTTTGTGAATCGTGTGAGTTAACTGCAGTTAATCGACAGCCCTAGTCAGTAACATTGTTTGGTTTAGATGTCATATGCTGTCATTTGAGCATGATGTTGGAATGCTCTCAAGAAAATAAGAGAGGTATGCATTTGGTTTTTGGTTTTTCTTGGAGGGGGGGAGAACAGGCAGCGGCTTAGGAGAATGGTTTCTCTGCTTTTCAGGAGCATGAGAAAGTTGTCTCCAGTTACATTTGGTCCTCTACCCAATGAAGCTGAAGGGATTATTTAGGAACTGAGATTAATATTTTGTTGACTCTTCTCATGTCTAATGAAGTCTTGTGGAGGAATAAAGATAAAATGATGGAACAGATAAAATCCATTTGGAACAAAAAAATTTGCCTCAGATAGAGTGGAGAATTTAGAGAGTGCTATTTGTGAATAATATAGCTCCATTAGAGTGCATAGTGCTTTATAAACTCCTAATGGCATGGACTGTTCTTCATGTGTGTTTTGTAATCTAACTGGCTGAATGGGAGGGAGGGATTAGAGAAAGTGTAACAGGTTTGTCCAGCCTTTCCCACATGTATATTGGCCCTGGTTATAACAAGTGAGGAAGAAAACTGACAGAATTTGCTTATACTCCAAAGTTTCTGACAAAGTGATAGAAAACTTCAATTAAAAAAAGAATTTGAATTTCTAGAGAGGAGACATTCTAGCAGTGTGAGAGAGTTCAGTTAAAATTCTCCAGTTGAGCAGCACATCCAACTTAAAGCTCCTAGTAACATATCTAGGAGCTTGTCTACACAAGTTATTCCAGAATAAGGTAAAATGTGAATTTGAAGCAGAATAGCTATTTCGAAATAGCTCCATATCTGGACACTCTTAATTCTGGAATAAGCGTGTTCGCAGAGTTAATTCTGGCCTAACTCCATGTGTAGACAAGCCCTAAAAGCTGAATGCTTAAAATGTAGTTTCAGTTATCAGTCACTTCATGTGTTAAGTAGCTCTACCCTTGAATGTCCGCCGACTTAATGCACTTAGAGCATTTTGTGTGGGGACACACATAATCGACTGTATAAAAACGATTTCTATAAAACCGACTTCTATAAATTCGACCTAATTTCGTAGTGTAGACATACCCTTAGTCTTTGGCCTTAATAAAGGACAGGCAGTAAAGCCAATGAGAAGGAACACATACCAGAAAAGAGGGGGAGGCATATAAGAGAAGAGAGAAAATTGAAGAGACAGACAGTAAAACAGAGGGACACAATAGTGGTGATCCGAATGTTTTTATCATACATAAGGTTCCACTAAATATTTACTCCTAAGGGCATTCTGCGCCAAAAAATAAAAAATTCTGCAAATTTTATTTGTAAAATAAATGTGGAGGCTCCAGCATGGCATTGGGGAGCACAGGCCACTGGCTGCACAGATGTGGGAGATCACTGTGCAGCTCCCCCACCGGGACACGGATTCGACGGTGAGGCTGCACCCAACCCTGACACAGCACAAGGACTGGGCCTTCCCCAGAAACACCCCAGGGCCCTTCCCCTCTGTGCCAGGTGCACCAGGTGTGGGCAGGCAGGATCCAAGTGTGGAGGGGCTTAGTGTTGGAGGTCCAGCTGTGGGTTGAGAGGATTCTGTGTGGGGCAATCTGGGTGTGGGCAGCTCAGTTGGCGATCCAGGTGCGGGGGGGATCTGGATGCACAGGGGCTTGTTGGGGAGGTTCTGAGTGCAACAATAACGGGACTCTGCCGGGGGGTCCAGGTGAAGGTGGCTGGGGCTCAGTGTGTGTGTGGGGGGGAAAAGTCTGGATGTGGAGAGGATAGGGCTCGGCAGGGGACCTCAGTGCAGGGGTCCAGATGCTGGGGGAGTTGGGCTCAGTGGGGTGGGGATCCGGGTGTGAGTGGCTTGTTGGGGTGGTCCAGGGGCAGGAGACGTGGGGCTCATTGGGTGGATGGGTGGGTGGGAAGTTCTGGGTGGGAGGGGGTGAGGCTCGGCGGGAAGGTCTGGGTATGAGAGGGTCTGGATGCACGGGTTGGGTGGATGGGGGAGCAGCTCCCTGTACAGAGATCCCTCCCCGTGCAGCTAAGGAGCGATGGGTGCAGGAAGCGATGGGGTGGAGTTTGCAGAGCTTCGTACAGCCGCAGGATAAATCTGGGGGTGGGTCTGACATGGCCCTGGGTGCCATGCAGGGGAAGAGGAAGTCCTGTCCTCCCCAGCCCAGCTGGGACTAGCAGCTGAGCCTGGCACAGGGGAGGAGCCACCAGCCGGGTCTTCCCGAGTCCCACCCCCTGCTCCACTGTGATTTACCTCTCTGCCGGCTGCCCTGGGCACCTGAAACATACTGCTGGGGAGGGTCGCAAGACTGCTCTTGTGGCTTCCCTTTGCTTCTCCATCAGAAAGTCATATTTCTGCAGGCAGGGCTGGCTCTAGGTTTTTTGCCGTCCCAAGCAAAAAAATTTTTGGCTGCCTCCCACCCCAGCCCTGGGCTCTCTCTCCCCCCACCCCCCACCCCACCCCCTGCCGCCCCAGCCCTGGGCTCTCTCTCCCCCCACCCCACCCCCTGCCGCCCCAGCCCTGGGCTCTCTCCCCCCCGCACTCCCTGCCGCTCCAGCCCTGGGCTCTCTCTTCACCACACACCCCCACCTGCACCCCCTGCTGCCCCAGCCCTGGGCTCTCCCCCGCACCAGTGCTGACTCCGCCCGCTCCCCCCTCGCCTCCAGCCGGTCCGGCGCTGGCAGGGTCGGGGTAAGCAGCGGGGCTCCCGGGCCGTGCCTCAGCCCAGGGTCCCTCCAGCCAGGGCTCCCGCCTCCAGGACCAGCCGGGACCCAGGAGGGCAGAGCCGGGTGACTGTCCCGGCAGGGGGCTGAGGAGCCGGGGCAGCGGAGCCCCGGAGAGCGGGACACAGGCCCCGCACGGCAGCGCTCCGCCCTCTATGGCCCCGCTGCTCCATGTGCCCCGCGGGGCGGCCCCCAGCCCAAGTGTCCCCCGTTCGGAGCCTGCTCGGCCCAGCCACAAGGTGTGGCGCTGCTCCCCCGCGGCACAAACCTCAGCGGCCCCAGGGCGACCACCGCAGTGCTGCTGTGCAGTGGTACAGAATTCCCCCAGGAGTAAATATTACTCACCTTAAAGTAGAGCATACATTCTCAACCTGTGGTTTTGATCTAGGCTTCTCTTCAGTGACCTACTGTATCACTTGCAACCATTCTTCTTCAGATACCAGAATCCCTATAAACCAGTGGTTTTCAACCTTTTTTCGTTTGCAGGCCCTTAAAAAATTTTGCATGGAGGTGTAGACCCCTGTCTGTGGACCACCAGGTTGAAAACCACTGCTATATATCTTTGGCACCTCTTTTGAGGGATCTGGATGAAAGAACTCGCCTACGCAGGCAGTCACTACATGAAAAAGTTTGAGAAACAGTGGGGTAGATATTCCTCTAGTCTGGCATTTTAATAGTCACTTTAATGAAAGTTGTGTCTAACAGAATTTCAGATAGGCCAAACCTTAAAATATGCCCTTTTTCATTTGCAATGACTTTAGATTAATATAAATTATAAAACAGTATATTTATCCATTACTATACAAGTGATATCCTCTGCTGAGAGCCAGTTTCAAAACTGTTGGTCTCTGGTTGCCTGGATGTATGGATTCACCCACTGTGTCTCTTTCCAGATGGTTTTATATCCATAAAGCTTCTGTGCCATTGACCATACCATCATTGTACAGAGAACAAACTACATAGTCTGTGTTTAAAAAAATGTGCAACAAAAATAAAATCAAGTAGGCCCGATATATAGGGTTAGCTGTTAAGAGGAAAGAATGTTTCCTCTTTTGATCTTTTGATCATTACCCAAAGTAAAGTACAGTTGTGTGTTGGGAAAATAACAGACTATTAGGGACTGCTATCAAAATTACAACTCTAGATTACTGCTACTTATAGTTGCTTATAGTAGATTTACAGTTTATGCATATCCTAGAGGACAATCACACATGACCTTTTTTGAGGAGTTTCCAAATAACTGAATGAAGTTTTATATATGGGGCATAGGAATATTTAAGATGTCACTCTAATAATAATTTAGTTTTATGTCTTCTTCATTACCACTATGTGCAATTAATGGTAGACAGGCAAGTAGGCTACTTTCTTACTGTGCATGTCATTATTTTCTACAGCAAGCAGAGAAATGGATGTACTCTTTGAAGTGTTGTTCGATGAAGAATTCCCTGGAGGCCTAACAATAAGGTCTGTGTTTGCTCATACTGATTTTGTATCCTTGTGAGACTGAATTGAATTTAAATTAGTGTGTGTGTGTGTGTGTGTGTGTGTGTGTGTGTGTGTTTTTAAATACCTCATGAGAACTTTGACCAACTCCATTTAGAGGCAATTTTGCTTCTGTAATGTATGTTTTCTCTATTTTTGTCCCTCATTCTTTATGACTAGAGACAATTGCATGAAAACAGAACCTGTCTCTCTGAAGAAGTGCTTATTACTCCTGATACTGACATCCCCAAGTGAAGTTCTTATCTTTTCCAAAGGAACCACCCTGATGCCACACGCAAAGGACTAGAGAACTAGGCTATGCAGATGTGCTTGCAAATAGAATGTTTTATAAAAT
Organism: Platysternon megacephalum; assembly: GCA_003942145.1. NCBI lineage: Eukaryota > Metazoa > Chordata > Testudines > Platysternidae > Platysternon > Platysternon megacephalum. The sequence continues at coordinate 1,225,992 of QXTE01000238.1, read as the reverse complement.
ATACTATTTATTATCTGCATGTCTCTAATCACACTGGAAATAGATTTTGGTTTTATAATAGTGCCTTTCATGCTCAGGTTATAGTATCTGAAAAGTACTTTACAAAACAGGAAGTGACTTTGATGCTGGTAGTGGGACAAGTGTAGGTGAAAGCAGCAGTCATTATAAGCAGTACCCTATATATTCTGCAGCAAGAGAATTCACGTAATTTTACCCTGCCACAAAATTTTGCTCTAATCAAAGCTTTCAGATTTAAACAGAATGGGCCAAGACAGAGGCTCCCCTTCACGTGCTCAGGCAAAAGAGCGCTCCGCCAAGAAGGTGACTAAAAAGCAGGCTTCAGCTTCCCCTCCTCAGAAATCCACCAAGAAACTGCATTCTCCAACTTGGCAGACCCCATCAGTACCCAACTATACTGGGCTTTCCACCTCCGAGGTAGTGGGACCATGCGGTACTGTGGGTACCGCACCAGCAAAAGACCCTAAGTGGGCTAATTCGGACAAAGGCAGCAAAGGGAAAGCAAAACCCTCTGCCTCGGTACCTTCGGAGCTGATGAGGCACTCGGCGCTGAGCAGTTCGACAGCACTGCAAGCTATGGTGCCACTTTCTGCCTCCATGGCGCACAGAGCGCGATCCTCAGCACTGCACCACAACTGCACCCCAGACATCGGTATCACCACCAAAGCCTTCATAGGTACCGATGCTCTTGGTACCGCAGCAATTCCTTTGATACAAGGATCTCCTGGTCTCTACAACAGAATCTCCTCTTCCCAGTACCGACATCACTCCAGCATGCTCGGTAACGAACCATCTTACCGCACTGTCCAGATCTGCTCCTCTCTTTTCAAGTGATGAGGACGATTAGGATGAAGGGGAAATCTACGCCGCCCATCACTCCTCGCCTCCTCATACATCTGCCAGACCATAGCCATCACAACAAAGAGATTATCATCCGGGATCTCAAACTCAGAGCTAGTACAGACGCCCATGGATGCCACAACCTATGACTTTCTCACCACAGTGGCCTTACTGGGAACCATGGGCAGCATACCGAACACACCACCACAAGCCTTCCAGTCCACCCAGGGTGAGGTCAAGACATTCCCCTTCACCCTCTGTACCAGGACCCTCTGAACCTCCAGAAGAGGCGGCTAAGGAACTGGAGGAGGCTTCAGACCAGGAAGCTGCACCAGCAGCCAACGTTCTCATTCTCTTCCCCAGATGAAACCATCATGCCCCCACCTCCCACCATGTGGGATGATTTTAAACAATTTCAGGAGCTCTTTAAGAGAGTGCCAGATTCCTTGGACATTCCACTAGAAGAGGTGCCTGACTCCTAGCATAAGCTGCTGGGCATACTACACACATCAACTTCCTCCAGAATCGCCATATCAATCAATGACTCCCTCATGGACTCAGCCAAAACCATCTGGCAGATCCCGCCAACAGTCCCATCCACCTGCAAAAGGGCAGATAAAAAGTATTATGTCCTGTCTAAGGGAATGGAATTCCTTTTTTCACACCACACACCAAACTCCCTGATGGTGGAAGCAGTGAATGAATGAGGCAGAAAACACCATTCCAGAACCAGCCTGTACTACAGGGACTGGAAGAGACTAGACCTTTTTGGTTGTAAGGCCTATTGATCGGCAACCCTACAATTTAGGATCACCAACTATGAGGCGTTAATGGCCAAGTACAATTATACAAACTACTCGAAACTATTGGATTTTATTGAGTTTCTGCCTGAAGAAAGGAAGGAACAATTCAGGGCGACCATCTCGGAGGGCCATCTTCTCGTTCAAACAGCCTTGCAAGTCTCACTGGACTCGGCAGACACAGCGGCATGTTCCATCGCCCCAGCCGTAGTCATGGGATAGCTCAGTGGTTTGAGCATTGGCCTGCTAAACCCAGGATTGTGAGTTCAATCCTCGAGGGGGCCATTTAGGGATCTGGGGCAAAAATCTGTCTAGGGATTGGTCCTGCTTTGAGAAGCGGGTTGGACTAGATGACCTCCTGAGGTCCCTTCCAACCCTGATATTCTATGATTCTATGCAATGCGCATCTTGGCTCCACCTTTCTAGGTTTCCCAAAGAGGTACAATCAACGGTCAAGGATATCCCATTTGAAGGCCCCAAGTTATTTGCGTCCAAAACCAATGAATCCCTTCACATGTTAAAGGACTCCAGAGCAACGCTGAAATCCTTGGGCATATACATGCCTAAGAATAAGAAAAAACAGGACAAGTACAGCTCAGCACAAAGATTCCGGTCTGTGCCTTATGCACAACCTCAAAGACTGAAGCAGAGACCTGAAAGATGACGACAGTCTCTGTCCCAGTCTTTGACATCCCAGCAAATACTTCAAGACAACAATTTTGGTTGAGGGCCCGAGATACCCACAATTTCAAGTGCTGGAAACACCCACTACCTCCCATCCATTCATTCAGAGACTGTCTGACCCCATTCCATCTAGTTTGACAGACCATCACGTCAGACAGATGGGTATTAGAGATCATCGAGACTGGCTGTTCCATCCCATTTACCTCTATCCCCCGCACACATACACCCTCAATCCCTGTTCATCTTCAGGTACCCCTCTCATGAACATCTACTGTAACAGGACATAAACCATCTCATACGCCTAGGTGCAGTAGAATTAGTACCAACACAACACAGAGGGTGGGAATTTTACTCACATTACTTTTTAACCTAGAAAAAAAACAGAAGAATGGAGGCCCGTTCTTGACTTAAGGAAACTCAACAAATTCATGAAGACCCAACTCTTTAGGATGGTCACATTAACAAGCATAATTCTCTGCCCTTGACCTCCAGGATGCATATTTTCATATAACAATATATCTCTCACAGGGGCGCTTCCTCAGGTTTGTTCTAGGAGCCAGCTACTTTCAGTACAAAGTTCTGTCCTTCGGACTGTCCACGGCCCCACGGGTATTTTTGAAAGTTCTCATGGTGGTGGTGGCTCACCTATGCAGACAAGGGGTCATAATATTCCCCTATTTGTATGATTTATTTACTCAAAGCATTGACTCAGCAAGGGGCACTAGAAGCTACTCAAAACACAATAGTTCTTTTCACATGTCTAGGCCTACAAGTAAATGCACAGAAATCAGCATTCGCACCAGTGCAGAAACTGGAGTTCATCTGGGCCTACCTCAGCTCTCCGGAGCCTCACTGCCCCAACAACGAATCACAGGGCGGGGGGAACTGGGAGCCTTTATGGCACACTCCCCCATGCACAACATTCTTCAAAAATAAAGTTACCTTAAGACCGTATCCCAAGTTCTTACCTAAGGTTGCCTCTTCATTCCATCTTAATCAACCCATTCACCTCCCATTATTCTTCCCAAAACCCGATGGGAATAAAAGAGAAGCAGCACTTCACACCCTGAATGTCCAAAGGGTGCTAGCCTTTTACATCGAGAGAACAAAGACTTTCAGAAAGTCACCAAAATTGTCCTTTCCATTGCAGAACGATCAAAAGGAGATGCCATATCTAAACAGGGGCTGTCAAAATGGATCTCCAGATGCATTGACTTTCGTTATCACCAACAACAGCTACAACCCCCTCCAGGGACTCTCATACACTCCATCAGAGCTCTGTCTGCTTTGATAGCCTTCCTTAACAATGTCCCCATTATGAACATCTGCAAAACAGCAACCTGGGCGTCCTCCCATACATTCACACAACTTTATGCCATAGAGCAGAATTCATCCTCAGATGCTTTATGCGGATTACGATTTTGTCGTCTGTCACAACTGCAACTCTGAAGACCCTTTCTTCCACCGAGGGGCACTGCTCTACAGTCACCTAAAGTGGAGCATCCACAGGGATACTCCTAGAAAAAGAAGAGAAGGTTACTTACCCTGTGCAGTAATTGAGGTTTTTTTAGATGGTTGTCCCAGTGGGTGCTACACTACCCTTCCTCCTCCCCTCCTCTTCAGAGTTTGCACGCTGGATACTCTGAGATAGAGAAGAAACTGAGGGGGGGTTGGTCGCACGGCGCTATGTAACCAATTGAGGCGGTGCAAGACGGGGACAGCGCATGTGCAACCTAACCAGGCACTGCTACTATAAGTCTGCGATTACAAGCACAGGGGTGCGGAATCACCTAAAATAGACCACCCACAGGGACAACCATCTTGAAGAGCCTCAGTTACGGCACAGGGTGAGTAACCTCCTACAGTTATGCTCCTGTAACAGGCTCTTGCCTCATCCATTTTCAGACCCTGCTGCTGCCTCAACGTCCCCTTTTCTGCAGCCAAACCAACCAATGCTTTTTGTTTATTCTCCCCTTCTGTAGACTGGTTTATTAATATAAAATAAATGTGCAGTGGGGCACACTCCCCGTTTGGAGCACCCCCTTGCATCCATGCTTAATGTCACCAGTATCCTGAGCTGAAGCACCTCCTGCAGGCTGTCTGCCTCTCACATGGTCTTCTGTGGCTCAGCCTTTCTGCCAAGTCACATAAAGTTCAACCCCCTTTTGGGGTAACTGAACGATCCAAATGAAAATCCAAATAATTTTTCTGCTCCCTTAGGCTACTGAAGTTTTCTGCTTCCACTTACAAAGCCTAATCTCAGGGCTTGCTCCTTGTGGATCTCTTCCAGCTGTTGTAGGCCCTAACTCCGCTCTTCCCTCACCCCCAGAAGCCTACTCTACCCCCTGTGGGTTTCTCTCCATAGAAGAGTCCTACCTCCTCTGCAATGTCTCCCTAGATCTTGTCCCCTTTCTATGCCCTTCCTGAGCTTCTAATTCCCTCTAAAATATTTTGGTCCTTCTGCAAGTAGCTCCAGACACGCCTTTCCTTATGGCTGGTAGGGACAGCTTCTTCCCCAGTCCTTCCTGACCCTGGATCCCCTCTGGGTTCCCTGCAGCTCTCTTCTCTTCACCCTTGTATCAAGCATTAGGTCCCAGCTCTGCCAGCCCACTCCAGACTCTGACCCTCTATGGAGAGATCTCCTCTAGGTCTTTCCTACCCTTTGGTGGTTTCCTACTTTGAGGGAGCAGGCAACCTCGTACAGAAGTCCTTGCTCTTGGGCTACCCTGTGATCCAGGTCACCCAGCCCAACCACCATCCCAAACCATCCCCTGAGAGGCAAAGTAGGGACAGGTGGGGCTGATCCCAATTTCCCTTTAAGGGCCAGCTCACTCTGTTATGGATCCCAAATTCATATTTAGGTACTTAAATCAGTAGTTATATTTTCAAAAGCACTGAGTACCCTACAACTTCCATTTTAGGACACTTTTTTTAGGAAATTGTGTCATATAGAAGTTACTAGAAACCAGGACACTGATATTTTGTTTTTTGATTCTGGTGCTGGCTTGAAGTGTGACCGTAGGCAAATCACTTAATATCTTTGTGTGTTAATTTATCGTCCTGTAAAATGGTTATAACAATAGTGACCTCAAAAGCATGCTGTGATGATTAACTAATATTTATAAAGTGCTTTGAACTCATTGCTTGAAAGGGGCTATGTAAGCTCAAAGAGTAGTATTATGTATTATATTTAACTTGGCTAGTTACCAAAGGCAGGCAGGAGGGAACATTGTATGGTTAACATCATAGCCAAAGGACATTACTGCAATTTTAATACTAGGTATGGTCCCAGGTCTTGCTATCAGTCTTGAATCCGTGGCCTTTTGGCCAGGAGGCAAAAGTACTATTAACCAAGACATACAGGCAGTGGACAATCAACAACTTAAAACAATTATTTAACTTGTTTTTCTCTTTTTTGTTTAGGTGCTCACCTGCTAGAGGTTATCGTCTGCCAACAAGTGCCTTAATTAACCTATCTCATGGTAGTCGGTCCGAAACAGGAAATCAGAAACTGACAGCCATAGTGAAACCACAACCAGCTGTGAATCATTACAACTCATGCTCATCTGATTCATCATCTGTATGCTCACAAAAAGTGCATCTAGGAGGTCTCAACCATTCTCCTCGTTCCCTTTTTGTTCCTACTCGAGTAAGATCTTTCTCTTTAGTTTATATACAATCCTTTTTCCATAGAAATGGAATTAGTACAGTGCTTGGATCTTCATTGATACTGACAGAATTTTGTATTTTTCATGGTTATGTTTAGACAGAGTTTAGTAACTCAGTAATATATGGAGCCTTTTACACTAATTCACTAACGCACTAATTCAGATCCATCCAAAATTCAAATGGCCCAAAACCTTGGTCCCTCTGACAGCAGTTTGATGGCCTTTGTGAAAGAAGTTGGTAGCTTCAGTCCAGTTACTAGTGGGCAGGTGTCTAAAGTACCTTTCTATTAGCAACCTTGGCAGAAAGACAACTATCTTCTTTTTTCCCCACCCCCATCAATAGTGATTGTTCCTCTGGATCAGGATTGTATCCCTGCTGAGAATAAATAGAAGACTTAATTTTCCTGTGCTATCTATTTTGTACCTTGGTGAGAATTCAGTTCATTTTGGAAATATAATATACAAGAAAAATGGCATGAATAAGACTGAGTTGTCATAGGCCTAATTTAACTATTTTATCTTTATGAGCAGTTTCTTTAAAGAACAATGAGAGTTTGAGGGATGATTTCTTGTTTAAGAATTTTCTCATAATGTAAATCTGTGGAAGAAAAATCATTCTACAAAATAACTTAGAAACAATGAAACACCTCTTACCTACTTTTTTAAATCGATGATTTAGCAACTGAATGGAAGACAGCATTACAATCTCAGGGCTGAAAATCAGGGCAATTCCATTTCACTACAGAAAGGATCATTTTTGGGCAGCAATCAGAAACAAAAAGTAAGTGTTATGATTTGTTATTGGGTATTAAAAAATCCATATTCATTTTATGTGCAGATGGATTTAAACCTTTTGAAAACATTGGTGCAAATATCACTCACAATCAAACGGAAAATTAAACTGGTGGTTGTTTAGCAAAGTATACTTGCCAAAAGGAAGTTATACACTATCCTGATCATCACAGTATAAAAAGATAATGGATTCAAATGAATAAACAGTAAGAGTTAAGCTGCTGCTGTGAGTATGGCTGGATTTCCAGCTTGCTTGTTAGTATTTGTAATGGCTCACTATTTACAGTTGTCCTTTTGCCATGGCTTTACAGATTTTTAGCACTGCCAGACTACCCATGTCAAACACAGGTGTTTTGTAATCCAGATTCAGACTGAGGCAGCCTTTAATGAGTCTGTAAGGAAGTGAGTGTATTAACCCATTTCAGTATGGATTGATTTAAATCAAGGCAATTTAAATCATTATTTAAATCACCAAGTGGAAAGCCTTGAATTAAATTAATTTTAATTAACTTTTCCATTTGTACTTCAGTTATTTTCTAAAGAAAGTTGCATTGTCATTGATATAACCATTAAAATGTGTTGATTTACAACTAAATAGAGCATTTCCGCTAGATTTGGTCATCTTTGTGCTACACTATCTGTATTCATTTATTTAAGCAATTATATAGCTTAATATTTTCAGATTCTTGTACATTTTAAGTAAGAAAATGGTGACAGATATTTTGCTTATTTACTAGATAATTAACTTTTTGCTAATGATTTGTGTCAAGCTGGATTAGAATGGTAACTGGAATTTAACTAAACATGCAAAACAGCATATAAAATTTATTTTTATTAAACAAAACCTTAACTTTTTTGGATCCATAAACTTCTCTTTTTGAAACATGTTTCACTTTTTCAACTAAATGATTTATTAAACAGAGGGAGTAACTGTAGTCAGTGAATTAAACTGACTGTTTCAGGTCAGCCTGGGAAAATTTTCAAATAAGTCTAAGTGAAAGTGGCTGGAGTTTAAGTTCCTACTTACCTAAGTCTCTTGAAAATGAGACAGTCTCCTAAGTAACTTAAGCTGATCTATTGTGCCATATGTATAAAGCTTGACCTTGAGAGTTAGAATTTTTCCCCAGATTCTTTCTTTATATAGAAAAGGAGCATTTAACTGAAAGTTTTTGATAGAGGCTCATTGATTCAGAATATTTATTTTTATTTAAATGATTTAAGAGATTATAGTAAGTTTAAGTCTTAACATATTTTATATTTAAATCAGATTTCATTTAAACAGGTTTATTTTTAAAAAGAAAAATGTAGTATAATTTAAATGACAAAATTTAAAAAAACTGATTTAAATTAAAAACAAACAAACTTAAAAACAATTTTTTTTCCAAAAAAAACATTGATTTTTTTTATGCACCTTCCCATTCAGGCCATAAGATCCTCTTAATAATTGTTGTTTACATATTTGAACCCCATTCCCATACAAATGCATGCATAACTTTATTCAAGTGAGTAGACCTGTTGGATGAGGGTTTGCAAGTTCAATGCCTTAGCAATGAAACAGATAATGGCCTGGGAACATGCATGCCTTTGGAAGAAAACTTGAAATGCATTTTGTTATACTCTTTCATTTTAGTAATATTTAGAGGTTACTGGTGAAGGGAAAACATCCAAACAAACTAATCCCATTTTAACATTTTAGGGAAACACTTAAGGAAAGTCATAGTATAAATATTTGTGGCCTAGTTTTCAGAAGTTACCAACACCTTCCAATTCTTTTTGAAGTCATTGGGAAGGGCAATTGCTCAATACCTTTGAAAATCAAGCCTTAAGAATTTATTTGTATCTCTATTGATGCAAAAGTTGTATTTATAGTTTTTTTAAAAAATATTTTGCCAGGCTCAGAGTAAACAAGATGATGAATTTTGCAGCATTTGGCAATCACTGCAAGGGTCTGGAAAATCTCAACATGTTCAACAAAATATGAATGAAAAGGTTAGTATATAACTGACATTGTGAGTAACATTTTCACTGAAGTTCCTTCTGTTTAGAGAGAAAATATTGGTTTGTGGGTATATGTTATGTATGGACAACGTAAAATATAGAGTTATCTCCATTTTCACTGAATTCATCACAAGATTAAACATTTTTAGGCTAATATCAATGATCAGACTAGCTAGTTTTGTGTAATATGATAAAACTTTATTAAAAATTGTAGAAAGAGGTGATGACCTGTTGTAAAGATTGTAAATGATTTTGTGTCTTCTGGTTAATATTAAATGTGTGAATATTTCAATTCCTAGGGTGCAATCCTACCTCAAGAAACAAAGCCAGGAACTGGCAACCAGTTGTACAAACCAGGCTTCAATGAGAGTACCCTTAAAGGCCAGCAAAGAAAACAGGAGCCATTTAAAAAGTGTAAGTACTATAATTAGAAATCTAGTTTTGAAAAACCTGGCTTGTGTTTCTGATTGTTTCTAGAAATATCTGCAGAGTTTCTTTGCCATCAGCATTTTATAAACAAATGGCTTTACTGTATATATTTTGGTCAAATCCTGGTCCCACTGAGCCCAAATGGACCAGGATTGGCTGTTTTTAAGCATATCTGACCTCTCTACAAATTGACCCTGCAGTCTTTAATCAAGCAATTGGCCCACATTATCAAACTTATGGAGGATGTTTTTGCACGTACAACCTTTGGAAGCAAAAGTAAACATGTTTACTAGACACGAGTAAAGCTACATAAGCATTATCACATAAATTTAATGTTTGCTTCTTTTATCCTGTCAAGAAAAGTGCATAGGAACAGTGAAGTCGGAGTTAACAAATGTTTGATACATAAACTCAAATTTAATTCTGATTTAATCTAACTGGGGACATATAATGGTTTCTGGAGTCAATTTGATTATTTTCATATCTTTTAAAAGCAGTAAAAAAGAATAAATGGTCCTTTGCGCAGCTGATACTGTGAACTAATTTATTTGTAGTTAAAGAAGATTCTAAAGTTCCAAGAAATGAAGGTCAGACACACAAAATATCAAATAAACAGGTATATTTCCTCTTATATTAAGAACATGTATTCCAATAATTATTTAATTGTTTTTATTACTATTTTCTAGTTTTGTAATTTTACAAATTTTCTCCACTGAGCAGCTCAGTGAATTCTGCTGCCAGCTATCAGAAGGTTCTTGTATTTGTGGCAGTTTTTATCCTTTAGAAATTTTATATAACATTGTACCATTGTTCTTGGAGCCTTTACAGGCAGAAAATGAGAAAGGTGATGCTTCTGTCAGACGTGATACATATTATGACATGTCATTCCAAGACTGATGCTAGCAAGCATGTCAGAAGTTTTTTTAATCTCTTCCATTGTTTTCATTATTCTGCAGTTTTTCTGGCTTCGGATGTTTAAAACTGATACTATAATTGCAAAACATAGATGTTATCATGGACTTTCCATTAGGGTGTAGTCCATTCAGATACAAGAATGATAGCTTGTGAAATACAATTTGCAGATTATTTTCAGCTGATCTACATTTTAACTGTGAGGTGTTAGTGTGTAATAATCAATATTGCAATTTCTTTCAGAATTTTGCAGGAGCAAATAAATATAATGTTAAGCTTTTGAAGAGGAATGAAAGTCCAAGTGTGCCTGTAATTCAGAAGGCTTCGGTTGATGAGTCCTGTATAGCTGGGAAGGTAAGAGTTGACTCGTTAAATGTGAGCATGCTTCTGACTAGTTTGGCCCTTTAATGCTTAGAGGGGTCGGCAACCTTTCAGAAGTGGTGTGCCGAGTCTTCATTTATTCACTCTAATTTAAGGTTTCGCGTGCTAGTAATACATTTTAACGTTTTTAGAAGGTCTCTTTCTATAAGTTTATAATATATAACTAAACTATTGTTCTTCTTCGAGTGCTTGCTCATATCGATTCCAATTAGGTGTGCGCACGCCGCGTGCATGATCATCGGAGAATTTTTACCCTAGCAATCCCCGGTGGGTCGGCTGTGGAGCCCCCTGGAGTGGCGCCTTCATGGCGCTGGATATATACCCCAGCCGACCCAGCGCCCCCTCAGTTCCTTCTTACCGCCCGTGACGGTCGTTGGAACTGTGGAGCGCAGCATAGCTGTCATCCACTCTCCCTAGCTCTTTCCCAGCTAGTTAGTTATATAGTTATAGATTTAGTGTTTATAGTAGTAGTTCATAATAGTAGATTTAGTTATAGAGTACTTTTTAGGTGTTAGCGGGTTGGAAGGGGTCCCTCTCCCCCCTTCCTCCCGGTGTGCGGCCGGGGCTCATGCCCAAAGCTCTGGGCTTCAAACCGTGCTCGGCTTGTTCTAAGCCTATGCCAACGGGAGACCCCCACGACGCTTGTTTAAAGTGCCTCGGGGAGTCTCACCAGACTGAAAAGTGCAAGATCTGCAAGGCCTTTCGGCTCCGAACCAAAAAGGAGCGGGACTTTCGACTGAAGCATCTCCTTATGGAGGCGGCCCTCAGCCCGGACCCACCTTCGGCACGCCAACTTCCGGCACCGAGTGCCTTGGTGCGCAGTGCTCCGTCTGCGGTCACGAGTACGGCACCGTGCGCAGACGCGGAGAAGGCTCCACGGCACCGGCCTTCCCCGGCACCGTGCCCCCAAGCACCTCGCCGCCGGTCCCTGTCCCCGGGTCAGAAGAGACCCCGGAAACCAGAGGGGGCTGCCCCCAAACAGCTGGCATCGGCACCCACCTTAACAACCTTGGAGTCGCGTCCGGTACCGGAGCGAGCGAGGACACAGGCGCCGATATCGGCACCGTTGACTCCGGCACCGGCAGAAAGGCCGTTGAGTCCGTCGCGGACGACCTCCCCGACCCGCACGGTGGTTGAGCCTTGCCTCCCGTCAACGCCGGAGACCTTTGCGACGGCGAGGGACCTCATTGCCCTCACAGAGCCGGCACCGACTCGGACCACGGTGCCACATCTCGCCCGTGTGGTGCAATCTAGGGGCAAGCCGACCCTAGTACGTCCACCATCTCCGCGCGTGGACTCTCGACACCGCTCCCTTTCTAGGAGCAGGTCCCAGCACCGCTCGCAGTCCCGGCACCGTTCTCCATCACAGCGCCGGTCGTACTCACGGCGCCGATCTTCCTCCCGATACCGCTCCACATCGCGGCACCACCCAGGTCGTCGGTACCGTTCCGGCTCCCGGTGCTNTGTGGTGCAATCTAGGGGCAAGCCGACCCTAGTACGTCCACCATCTCCGAGCGTGGACTCTTGACACCGCTCCCTTTCTAGGAGCAGGTCCCGGCACCGCTCGCAGTCCCGGCACCGTTCTCCATCACAGCGCTGGTCGGACTCGGCGCCGATCTTCCTCCCAATACCGCTCCACATCGCGGCACCACCCAGGTCGTTGGTACCGTTCCGGCTCCCGGTGCCGCTCCCGGCACCGATCAGATCGCCGATCGCGCTCGAGAAGCCGCTCCCGGCACCACTCCAGAAGGCGGTCTTCTTCAAGATCCCGGTCTGGCTCTCAGCACCGACATGATTACCAGCACTGTTCCCGATCCTGGTACCGATCCCCGGCACCGCGCAGAGATGCTACCACTGTCGGCCGGCACCGCTTGGCACTGTTCCTGGCGGCATCAGTGCAAGCACGTTCTGCACCACCCTGGCCCTCCCGATCGGCCTCGCGCTCCTCCCACTCGGACGGCGCCTCCCAGTCAGCCTATCCCGCTCCGGGACAAGCAGCGGACAACTTCGGCCGCAGGCAGGAGGGGGCCAAGGACCCTAACCAGGACCCTGCACAGTGGTCTTTCTGGACCCCGTGGGCGTACCACCAAGCCCAAGGGGTTCCGCCGGCAGCCTCCCACTCAGCACACTCGGAGCCCCGAGTACTGGAGGCCACCATCAGTCGGCCCCCCCCGGGCGGCATAGAGGCTTCTGCACCTACGCCTATACTGGCCCCAGACCCTGCTCCTATTGATCCTGACCAACCGGACCTAGAGCAATTGGACCCACCGCAAGACCCATTAGCCCCCGTACCTTCTTCCTCATCTTCTCCAGATGAGGCAGTGGCAGGGACGACTACCTCGGGTCCCCCCCCAATCGACCTCCATGCTCACCAGGACCTTCTACGTAGGGTGGCATGTAGCATGGACCTCCAAGCGGAGGAGATAGTGGAGTTGGAGGATCCAGTGGTGAGCATCCTCTCAGCGAATGCACCTTCCAGGGTGGCGTTGCCCATCATCCGCACGATTCAGGCTAACGCCAAGACGATCTGGCAGACCCCAGCCTCTATCCCACCCACGGCCAGAGGAGTGGAGAGGAAGTACTTTGTTCCCTCTAAAGATCATGAGTATCTGTATACTCATCCTGAGCCGTGTTCACTGGTGGTGTCCTCGGTGAACGCGCGGGAACGACATGGGCAACAGGCCGCAGCGCCCAAATCCAAGGACGCAAAGTGCTTTGATTTGTTTGGACGCAAAATTTATTCAGCGGGGGGTCTACAGCTCAGAGCAGCAAATCAACAGGCGCTCCTGAGCAGATATGATTATAACTCCTGGAACTCCATGGGTAAATTTAAAGAACTGATCCTGAGTGCATCCAGGGATGAGTTTGGGGCTTTGGTCGAAGAGGGGAAAAAGGTGGCTAGGACCACCTCACAGGCCTTTCTCGATGTTGCTGACTCTGCGGCTAGGACACCGGCGTCGGGCATAGCTATGCGACGCATCTCCTGGCTTCAGGTGTCTGGCTTACCTCCAGAGTTGCAGCACACACTGCAAGACCTCCCATTTGATGGGCAGGGCCTGTTTTTGGACAAAACGGACTCTAGGTTGCAGACCCTGAAAGACTCCAGGACGATGATACGCTCCCTGGGGATGCATGTCCCGGGGCCTCAGCCTAGACTCTTTAGGCCACAGCCTCAAAGGTTCTTCCCTCTNAAAGGGGGGCTTTGACCCATATTAGATTTGCGCGGACTCAACAAATTCATGGTAAAGTTGAAGTTCCGCATGGTCTCACTGGGGACCATTATCCTGTCCCTGGATCCTGGAGACTGGTACGCCGCCCTCGATATGAAGGACGCCTATTTTCACATAGCAATTTACCCGCCACACAGGCGCTTCCTTCGCTTTGTGGTAAACCAACAACATTACCAATTTGCCGTCCTCCCATTCGGACTGTCCACGGCTCCGAGGGTATTTACCAAATGTATGGCCGTCGTTGCAGCCCACTTTCGTCGACAACGGATACAGGTGTTCCCGTATCTCAACGACTGGCTCATCCGGGACCGCACCAAGGACGATGTCCGATTGCACTCCAACTCACCCTTCAAACCTTCCGCAAGCTGGGCATCTTACTCAACAAAGACAAGTCAACTCTGGAACCAACCCAGAGAATAGAGTTTATTGGGGCAGTCTTAGACTCCAGACTTGCCCGCGCTCTCCTACCGGACGCTCGTTTTCAGGCTATTACCCACATCATTCGCAGCCTCCAAAGCTTCCCAGCGTCCACGGTACAGACGTGCCTCAGCCTTCTGGGGCACATGGCGTCGTGCACCTACGTAACCAGGCATGCCAGACTTCGGCTCCGTCTGCTTCAGACCTGGGTATCAACGGTGTATCGTCCAGGTCGAGACGGCCGGAACATGGTGGTCCCGGTCCCGGAATTGGTCTTGACCTCCCTTGGCTGGTGGCTGAACCACTCGTCGGTGTGCGAAGGGGTCCCATTTCACCCCCCACAACCTTCCTTACACCTTGTCACAGACGCATCATCCCTAGGATGGGACGCCCACCTGGGGGAGCACCAGACGCAGGGCCTCTGGACCGCTTCCGAGCTGGCTCCTACACATCAATGTACGAGAACTGATGGCAGTACGCCTAGCGTGTCAGGCGTTCAGTGGTATTCTACATGGCCGTTGCGTGGCAGTCCTCACAGACAACACAACGGCCATGTTCTACATCAACAAGCAAGGGGGAGCCCGGTCCTCCCCCCTATGCCTGGAGGCCATTCGCCTGTGGGAGTTTTGCATAGCCCACTCGATACATCTGATGGCGTCGTTTCTCCCGGGACTCCAGAACACGCTGGCAGACCGCCTCAGCAGGTCCTTCCAAACACATGAGTGATCGATTTGCCCAGTTATCATCCACGCCATCTTCCGGAGGTGGGGGTTTCCCCAGATCGACCTCTTCGCCTCGAGAGTCAATCCGAAGTGCCAAGTGTTCTGTTCTCTCCAAGGGCGCTCTCCGGGCTCCCTATCAGACACTTTCCTACTCCAGTGGAAAGGACAGCTGCTCTACGCCTTCCCTCCATTTCCGCTGATCCACAGGGTCCTGCTCAAGCTGCGCAGGGACAAGGCACGCATGATTCTGGTCGCTCCCGCATGGCCAAGACAGCACTGGTACACCACACTCCTGGAGTTGTCAATAGTGCCTCCAATCACGCTCCCACTGTTGCCGGACCTGATCTCCCAGGACCACGGACGACTCTGTCACCCAGATCTGCAGTCACTTCACCTCACTGCGTGGATGCTGCTTGGCTAACTCGGGCAGAGTTACTCTGCTCACAATCAGTGCAGCAGATTCTGTTAGGCAGCAGGAAACCTTCCACGAGGGCCACTTACTTGGCCAAATGGAAGCGCTTCTCCTGTTGGTGCGAGCAGTGCGCCACGCCCCCATTGCAGGCGTCGATACCATTTATACTGGACTATCTCCTATCCCTAAAACAGCAGGGCCTGGCGTTATCATCTGTCAGAGTACACCTGGCAGCTATCTCGGCGTTCCATCCAGGAGAACATACTTCCTCTGTCTTCTCTAACCCGATGGTCGTCAGATTCCTAAAGGGCTTAGACCGCCTCTACTCTCAACTTCGTCAACCGGTTCCGGCGTGGGACCTCAACCTGGTCCTCTCCAAGCTCACGGGACCCCCTTTCGAGCCAATGGCTACCTGCTCGCTCCTTTACCTATCTTGGAAGACAGCCTTTCTTGTAGCTATCATGTCAGCGAGGCGCATCTCTGAAATCAGAGCGCTTGCGTCGGAACCTCCGTACACAGTCTTCCATAAAGACAAGGTGCAGCTTCGCCCCCCCCCTGCTTTTCTCCCCAAAGTGGTATCAGCTTTTCACGTGAACCAGGATATTTTCCTCCCGGTCTTCCATCCGAAACCGCACGCTACGCAGCAGGACCAACGTATGCACTCTCTGGACGTTCGCAGGGCCCTCGCATTCTATATCAAGCGTATGAAGCCGTTTAGGAAGATGACTCAGCTCTTCGTTGCGGTAGCTGACCGGATGAAAGGCCTACCGGTCTCCTCACAATGTATCTCCTCTTGGATCACGTCCTGTATTCGGGCCTGCTACAGCTTGGCCGGTGTCCTGACGCTGCGCATCACCGCCCACTCCACAAGGGCTCAAGCATCCTCG
This sequence comes from Platysternon megacephalum, assembly GCA_003942145.1. NCBI lineage: Eukaryota > Metazoa > Chordata > Testudines > Platysternidae > Platysternon > Platysternon megacephalum. The sequence continues at coordinate 1,209,802 of QXTE01000238.1, read as the reverse complement.
TCCTCTTTCTTGGCTCAAGTGCCGATCAAGAAATCTGTAGAGCGGCGGTCTGGTCATCCGTCCATACCTTTGCCGCCCACTACGCGTTGGTACAGCAGTCTCAAGACGATGCCGCATTTGGCTCAGCGGTTCTGCACTCAGCGATGTCTCACTCAGACCCCACCGCCTAGGTAAGGCTTGGGAGTCACCTAATTGGAATCGATATGAGCAAGCACTCGAAGAAGAAAAGACGGTTACTCACCTTTGTAACTGTTGTTCTTCGAGATGTGTTGCTCATATCCATTCCAAACCCGCCCTCCTTCCCCACTGTCGGAGTAGCCGGCAAGAAGGAACTGAGGGGGCGCTGGGTCGGCTGGGGTATATATCCAGCGCCATGAAGGTGCCACTCCAGGGGGCTCCACAGGCGACCCACCGGGGGTTGCTAGGGTAAAAATTCTCTGACGATCGTGCACGTGGCGCGCACACACCTAATTGGAATGGATATGAGCAACACATCTCGAAGAACAACAGTTACAAAGGTGAGTAACCGTCTTTTGTATGTAAAGTAAATAAGGTTTTTAAAATGTTTAAGAAGCTTCATTTAAAATTAAATTAAAATGCAGAGCCCCCCCGGACCAGTGGCCAGGACCCGGGTAGTGTGAGTGCCATTGAAAATCAGCTCGCGTGCCGCCTTCGGCACGCATGCCATAGATTGCCTACCCCTGGCTTAGATACTTTCAACTTGGAAGTCACTCTATGCTCACAGTCCCCATTGACTTGAATGGAGTTCCACATATAGAGAGCCACATTAGGATCAGACACTGACAAAACTAAATAGCCCGAAGTAGACTTAATCTTTCTTTAAACCAGTTCTTTCTGGTCATGGCATTTATTATTTTAAGTACAAAGTTTTACATTCATTTTTTAGTATCTTCTTACCTCTATTCCTTAGAAGGACTCCGAACTTGAAAACCTTCTAGCATCTTTGAAAATCTCCAAAGAAAATGAAGTGCAATCATCTTATCCCAAGGAAGAAAGAGTCACCAATGAAGAACATCTGTCTCCACAGTCTTTTGCTATGGTTTGTGTATTGTGGGAGCCATTGGGTGACAATTTAGCATTTGCTTTCTTAGCTTCTTATAGTTCTGTTTACAAACAAAACTACATTTTACTTTATTAAACATAATGATATTTAATTAACTTTTCTTAAAGCAAATAACATATATAGTTAATAGTAAAATATTACTTTTCAGGGAAATCAAAAGTTGAAATTTTTGTTACCATTATGCAGTATTTTTTTATTCACTTTGAATAGTGCTATCTAAACTTCATTGGATTATTGAATATTTTCTTCTTTTCTAAAGAAAGGAACACAGATGCTCAAAGAAATTTTGAAGATTGATGGCTCTGACATAGAAACCAAGAATGAAATGAAGCCACTGATTAATGAAGTTCCTACTTCCTCTGCTAGGCAGGATTCCCATGGGGCTGCCATGCAGCATAGACAAACAAAAAAAATGGGTATGTAGAGATACCAGTTAATCCTCGACAAAATAGGCAAAAGAGCCTTATGTTAACTTATCTCTACAATTAGTAAAAAGATTGCTATTGATACTGGTTTTCAGGATCAAACGGTAGAATTTTCCTTATTTTCTATGCCCTTTTTACTATTCAGCACTGGAAATCCCTACACTACCTAAGTAATCTCTTGAATGCGTAGCATTAAAGTCAGACATTCTGAAAATACCAGGAACGTATTCAAATATACTTGCTTCTGTGTTGGTGTTTTAGAATTGTCTTTTTATTTTATATTTTTGCCTGATACTATTTTTTTCTTACTTTCTTTCTTTTTTTATAGCTGCTTACATGAACAAGCCTCATAGTGTAGGAGGCCCTCATAATGCACAGGTTTTGGAAACTGGAGGTCACCCTCTCCTTGGCCCACAGTCTGCGTTGTCTACCCCAGTATCTGAACTCTCTCGTATTTGTTCCCTGGTTGGAATGCCACAACCAGATTTCTCCTTCCTCAGAACACCACAGGTAAGGCTTGTTTTATAGGTAGAACTACAGGCCGGTGGAGTAAGCTGCACGCATGTAAATCATGCCTTTTGCTATGAATTTGCACTAATAACTAAAATCCCAGTGTAGATGAGACCTTAGTGCCTCTTGTTTGGTTTGATTCATTTCCAAAAATAAAATACTAAAAACTATTGTATTAATTTATGTTAATCTGTCTCAATTTTTAGCTCTTCTGTTTGCTTGCATATAGTGATGACAAAAAAACTTTCATGAAAAAAATCTATTTTATGTTATTTTCTTAGACCATGACAGTTTGTCAAGTAAAATTATCCAATGGCTTATTAGTACATGGACCTCAGTGTCACTCTGAAAATGAAGCCAAGGAGAGAGCTGCATTTTTTGCATTACAACGATTGGTGAGAACAGTATACTGTATAACACCTAGTATCTTTGTCTTGTTTTATTGCATTGAGCCTGTTATAATAAATTATTCTCTCTTAACTAGAGCTCTGTAGGAGTGAACTTTTCTTTGCCGCCACCTCCACCGGTGTTTCCAAATTATCAGTCCATGGGAGCTCCTGTACCACCTGGATCCATTCCTCCAGTCTTCACCCAACCCACTGGTAAGTATTTGACTAATACACTTTTTTCAAATAATTGAAAACTTGACTGTAATTCTAATAGGATTTTGTGAAGATGGGTGACTTCTAGAGAACACCATTTTAGGTCCTGCTGTATGTAGATGTACCTCTGAACCTCCTTGAAAATGGAAATTCATGAACCTCCTGTCATGGACAAACAAAATAAAAACAAAGAATTCCACACCTTAACATTTGTTCGGTTGTTCTTCTCGGGACATATGTCAATGTGCTATCTATTGGTTTTTCTCCTGAATACAATGGGAAGCAGTCTAGAACTGTTGGTCCTGGTCTGCAGGAAGGAAGACGCATCTACTTCTAGGACCTGCTAGAAAGCTCTGCTTTTGTGATTTCCCCTCCATATCGTCTCAACAGTTTTCTAGTATTTTCTCCTATAGCTAACAGTCATCTGTGAATTGGCAAATCAAGGCACTCTTTGTCATATTTTTTTTGAACCAGCTCTCCTGAGTCTTTTCAGTACTTCGCTGAGACACTATGTAGAAAGCCTGCCACCCTCTGCCAAGCAGTGTCGTGATGTAACAACCCAAGAAAGCCTGCTGAAAATTCCCATGGTACCATTAATGCTCTGCTATTTTTGTAGAGTGCTGCAAGAAGGGTTGTGACAGTAGTGACCAGCAATTAGGCAGTTAGCAATAGTGTAGGATTCAAGGTCCCCAAGCATGCACTGCTCCCCCACTTCTCCTCAGTCTTTGTATTGTTGACTGGATCCAGAGAGAGTGCATTCTGCCCTCCTCAGTTGTAAAACAGGGTCTTTGTGGTGAAAGAAGCAAAGTGAAAAAATATCCTGGAGATACTCTGGGTTTGGAGAACTCCCCACCTTCCTAAAAGGAAATAATAGAAACTAAAAGTTATTTGTTGTTTTCACAGCTAATATGATGCCTCCATCATCTCACATGTTTGGTCCAATGCCATGGAGAGCTCCAGTGCCTATTCATGGCAAATCTTACTATCCCGGTTCATATCCTGGGAATATGCCTCTTGCAGGAACTGTACCAGTTGGTACTCACAACCAGTTTATTCCTCTACAGGTAAGCATGACAGGAATTGTCTTGAGATCATATTTTTATAAAAGATGTTAAAAGTATTTATATACAAGCTGAAAGCCCATCACATGGATGTAACTTGTAAAGTCAGGTGTATACATAAGTTGAAAATGGCCGAGAACTTAAAAACTGGTCCGTATCAGACCCTGAATGCCAGTGATGTTTCAACGTGGTGATATTCTGAACAAAGAGAGCTCTCAACCATGCTTGTAGCTGTTTCCATCTCTTCACACTGACTCCACAGATATTCTAGGCTTCAGCGTGACAATCCTGTAATCTTATAATAGAGATATGATGGCTGCAAAGACACTCCTATGATACATTGTTTAATTTTAGAAAATTATTAAACTGCTCTATATGCATTTTTATAGTGGTATATTTGCAGTTTTGTGAGACTACATTCTTTTAAATAATATTTATTTGATTTAAAGGTAACTAAAAAAAGGGCTGCTAGCAAGAAAAATTTCGAGTTCAAAGAATTCCAGAGCTCCCTTCAAGCTGTACCACTAAAGAATGAACAGCTAATGTATTCTGACACCAACAAGCTCATTCAACAAGATACTTCAACTCCTTTAAAATCTCCTCAAGCTCTTCAGTCTGCTGTTTCTTTTCAAGACGACGTAGCTACTCCAGGCGTTCCTCATAACAAATCAACACCAAACATTTCTAGCAAACGAAAGCCAAGAAAACTGGCTGTCAACTTTGGTGCACCAAAATCTTCAGAATAAATACTGTAGCTAGATTGATTTTATCTTTCCTCTTCCCCCAGTGTTTTTCATATATATATTTATATATATATATAATAAAATTTATGATTTTTAAGGATAGATATAGAGATATAGATATATATATCCTTAAAAAAATCATAGTGCTATTTAGAAAAATCAACCATTTTAAGTATGATTTTATTTTTCCTCTTACCCCAGTGTTTATATATATCCTTTAAAAATCATAAAGTATTATTTTAAAAAAATAAGTATAATAAAGAGTGAAAGACATTTCAGTTGCTAGGCTTTTCCAGGCTGTTGATAAATACATATAAAAATTATGTTAAAATTTGATTAAAGATCTTGACTTAAACTGATAAAAGCCAGAAAATCCTGAATTAAGGTCACCACACGATCCATTGGTGCCTAGGTCTCTGAACAGTGGCTTACATTCTATAGCGGGTGAGCAGCAATAATATTAGAGTGGGAATCCTAATTCAGAATTGCCTTGCTTTTGCGGTGGGATATGGGGCAGTAATAAGTCAGGCACTGAACATTGCTTAACATGATCTTTTGTATTTTAACTCCTTTTTTATAAAATAGAGAAGGCTTTTATTTACCTGTAAATTTCATATTTATTGGGTCTCTAGGTCCTTCTGATCTGAAGGAGTGGAATAGAACTTAACTGTGGTGGCACTGCCAGATTTGCTGTCACTACATTCATTTCTAGGTTTCATACCAAACAGTAGCAGTTCTAAAACTCTCAGAAGTTAGACATCATTACGTATCTAGAATTATTGTTACAGGATGAATTTTACAAAATGGCAAAGTAGATGGGTTGCTGACAGAGAAGGGGAATAAATTAATGGGAGACAACTGGCTTATAGAATACAGCAAATGCAAATTGACTTGCAAACAGAAGTTCTCACTTCAAATTATATTAATAAAGTTGCTAGTTATGATTCATTTTAAAATCTGACTCCACTTTACTAGTTAACCAACATAGATCTCCACTGCACATCCACATGCACTTCTTCATGGACTCCAAAAGCCACAAAAATCCTGAATTTTTCTAAATTATAAAATAAGTAGAGCGCAAAGGTATTTGTATATATAGCATGTTAATTAAATTCATGCTCATCATTTGAGCCAATTTCTCACATCTACAGTTTTCACCATAGAGTGAACTTCGTAATCTGGCAGGTTCTCTTTTTCTAAATTACTATTTTTTTGTTTGTTAGCTGACTTTTAATAGATATTTTAATTTAATGATAATATTTGGTGGCAGAAGACACACTAAATTGTCATCCTTGAGTTAGAATTCTAAGCTTATTCCCTAATAACATCCAGACAAAAAATTCTTGATTTACCTTTTTGGAGGGAATTATCACTTTAACTAGTAATATCTTCATTCTTTATGTATCTAGTCTATCTAAAAGAAAGAAAAAACTGAAAGGGCCCTGTACTACCTTATGATCCACGCATCCATGCAATTCTCATTCATCATAAATGAAAATTGTATGGATCCAAAGCAAAACTTGGTCTGATGTCTCTTCTCATTTGGCGCAATCTGCAGATGTTGGCTGGGTCTGCACCACCATTTTTACCTTATTCTTGTCTGTCCTGGTGAAAATACTTTTCCTCCAAACCCTAGAAGGATTAGTAATGTGTCAGACTTTAATCAGTGATTCAATACATTGTCTCTAAGCAGACTTCATGTAGCATATGCAAGTTTGCAGAATTTTCATCGGTTTCTTGTCTTGCTATTTTGCCAAGGTAACATAGCTTCACTTTCCTATAGTAGTGTCCAATTTCATCTCTCAGATGTTTCTCTTGCTAAGGTTTTTGATTCATTTTCCCCAAACTGTTTTTGTCTCCTCTCTGCTGTCCTGCCTTTCAGGGGTCTTTGATAGCTATTGCTATTTCTATCCTTCCCATAGACAGTGTGTTCTCTCAGAAATTTTATTCGGTCTTTTTTGGCCAGATACTTGTCTTCTGGGCCTCTGATACTCCAATCCTTTTATAGTAGTCTGTACATAATCATAAAACTCTTCTGGTTAATCTGGATTGACTGTACCACAGAGATGACAGATTCTGTATGTGGCTCCAGTATATTTAAACTCTGATTCCAGAAATCATGTAGTTTCAGGATTATTTTTATGCCGTGCCTTGTTAGTCATTCAAAATCCCTGCACATCTCCAGGCTAGAATAGCAAACTGCAGGTCTTTCCACTGATTAACTTTTGTACAACTTTTTTTAAGGAGATAGTGAGTCTCTCAATAGCAGCTAGCTCCTACTTAGTCTCAAAGGTTCATCTGTATTCTGCTGTGTTGTGTGCTTTTCCTTAAATCTAATGCTTTCCAATGTGAGTTCATTCTTCACAATGTGAATTTTAAGATCTTTAATTATTAAATTAATTGAAACAATTTCTTGTTTAAATTAACTTAGATTTTTAGGGTTCAAAATCCTGTTTCTCAGCAGCAACATCTATCAAAATATATTAACTCTGTCGTATTTTTTGAGATTTGCCTTTTAGAGGGTCTTAAGGTATATTCCACTAAGTTGACCTTCACAATGTATCTCCTCAACAACATTAGGGATGATGTTGGCATGATACTGATGCTGGCATAAATATTTTTAAAATGTTGCTTCTCCTAACTAGATTTCCAGACCCTGAGTTCCCAGTCTCTTGTACTATTATTTGATCTCCAGGGCACGATCTTTTGAGAAGCTCCCATTATGGAGAAAATTGGATTATGTTCTGCTAGCACACCTACAAACCTTCCTAAAAGATTCTAATCTCCATAAAACCTTGTTTTTCAGTGTTATCCCCAAGATTATGTGGCTAGTAGATGCTGGGTGCGGATACTAGAGTCTCTGCTGAAATACTGAATTACATAGTTTGTAATGTCCTCTTGTATCTAGATAGCCAGATACGCAGATATGTAAAGAATGATTTGTGAAGGAGACTATGTCAATGCCAGTATAAATAAACCATTTTTTTTCTCATGAAATGGTTACTTCTTTCAAACCAGGAGCTGAATTTTTTCCCAGTGCCACTGAAACTGCCATATTAAACTTCTATACATAAGTTAAATATTTGATTCTGTGGCTGCTGTGTATTATATTAGTCCCTATTTCCTAGTTACCCTTATTGTCCATTTTATCTGTATTTATGGGTTCTGTAATGTCCACTACCTGGTGCCCAATCAACTTACTTTAGCTTTCACATGTTCTGTTACATGTGATATGTACATTGACCTATGCCATATCATATTATTTTAGCTCTTTTGTTTTATATTCTATGTCAACTCTGTAATTATGTTTAATTCATACAGGTATAACTTTAAACATTCATTTTTCTCATAGATATAAAGTATTTTGTAAGTACTGGAATTTTTCATTAGATCTTATACAGAGCAGTATTTTATTAAAAATCCAGAAGGGAAGACTTTTATGTGTGCATTTTTGTAGTTTGATTTTTTTAAAATAACTTTTCATTGTTTATCTGCCAAGTGAAATGTTTTCAATTTGCATATGAATTGATATGGAATGTATTTTTTTGTCCTGTTTAGTGTTAAGTTGTGCATCTGCAGATTTCTAGCATGTAGTTGCATAAAGGACTGTGCAAACATATTTTAAAATATGAACATAAGATACACTGAAGGATAAAAATTATTCATAAGAGTTAAATGCTATACAGAATTTTAATTCAACAGAATAATTTTATAAACCTGTTCGTTGTCTGCGACTGCTTGGATTAAATATTGAAACTAGAAACATTATTTATCGTAAGTGTTTTATATTCAAGTGCCTATTATTTGGGAACCAACCCTGCCCTTAATCCAAAATTCCAGAGTTGGGTTAAACTTGTTAAAAACCCAATTGCTCTGATTCCAAAAAGCAGCAAGTTTCCATTTTCCTGGAGCAGTTTCTTGATGTCCCACCACCAGGCATTTAGGAGACCAAAGCATGATTTTTCAATGATGATTGCCAGTCAGTTATAAATGAAACACCTTCAACTGGCTATTGAGGATCTGCTAACCTTGCTTGAGCTTCTGCTGCTAGTTAAGAGCAGCAGTCAAAAGATAACACTTGATTCTGTAGTGGGAGAGCATAGTTCCAGGGCCCCCACAAGAGCTGCTGTAACCCTGTAAAGCCTAGAGGTGACTGAAAGGCCATGAGGAGCCCAACAGCCAAGAATGAGAAGTTAAAGGTTTTTTCCCAAGGAATACAGTATATGATCTCTTGACATGAAGGCACCTGGAAAAGTAAATATCAGTGACATGACATTCTGGTATGAAGCCATTTCCCAAGCTCGGCCCAGAGAGCTCTGCAGATGTTTTCCAGTCAGAGCAATGTAATAATAATCCTCTCATCTGTCAGGCAAACCCTTGAACAAAGTAGAATGACAGAACATGCACTGAAGATACAAATTGAGATGCATGTAAACTCCTTAAAGAAAGAAACATATAGTTGTTTTGTTCTTTGAATAAATAACAAGTTGCTACATAAAATGATCAGTGTCACAAACCTCAACATTTTAAAACATATTTTAAACTTTAAAAGCCTTAAAAGGCAATTGCATTATTTTCTTTCATTCTTATTTTGCGGGGGGGGAGGAGAATTCTCTCCTTTGAGTACTTGTCCATATGTATTTCATTCGTAGTACATGTGCCCCAGGTGTCAAGTTTGAGTTCGTTTAGCCAGCAGTGTCCATTGGAGCTGCGCCTCTGTCCTGGTGTCCCAACCCAAGGGCATAAGGGTGTGGAGTGGGCCCAACTATCCCTAAGTTCCATTTTGCTGCTTATGAATGCAAGTAGATCAGGGAGGTGACAGCATGCTGCCTCTCATGAATCTGCAACCCTAGGCAGCTGCCCAAAAATCTGCCCTCCGTTAGGCACCTGCCTAGTTCATCTATAGCTAAAGCAGCCCCCATCCAGAAGAGACTTCTTGGGAGTCACCAGAAATGAACAGTTGTAAAGTAACTACATTAATGTTGGAAGAGAAATAGTGTGAAGTGTGCTTTAATTGGGGTTATCATATCTCTCTGAGAGAGGTTCTGTATCTTAAAAAATAGAGACAATAAAGAACACTAAGGAAGGAGTGATTAAGGAGAATGGAGAAAATAGAGAGGGTAAGTGGAGGAGCATTTAGGGGTTCTGTGTAAATCCTCCCCTTGTAACTCAAATGATCAGATGGTAATCTATCCCAAAGGGTATGTCTACACTACGAAATTACTTCCATTTTACAGAATTCGATTTTTGGCAACAGATTGTATAAAGTCGAGTGCATGCGTCCACACTAAGCACATTAATTCGGCGGTGTGCGTCCATAGTACCGAGGCTAGCGTCAACTTCTGGAGCGTTGCACTGTGGGTAGCTATCCCATAGTTCCTGCAGCCTCCCCCACCCATTGGAATTCTGGGTTGAGATCCCAATGCCTGATGGGGCAAAAAACATTGTCGCGGGTGGTTCTGGGTACATGTCATCAGGCCCCCCTCTCCCTCCCTCCCCCCCTCCGGGAAAGCAACAGCAGACAATCGTTTTGCGCCCTTTTTCCTGGGTTACCTGTGCAGACGCCATACCACGGCAAGCATGGAGCCCGCTCAGCTGACCATCACCCTATGTCTCCTGGGTGCTGGCAGACGTGGGACTGCATTGCTACTGTTAAGGGAAGTTAGCATATGTAACTCCATTTTGGATTTCGGGCCCACCATTAGCTAGAAGCGAGCACATCCCGTACCAGGAAGGGGGAAGGGAGACCTCTGGACACAGAGATAAGGACAACAGTTGAGAAAGAAACTGACCGCATGCCTGAGTAGTTGCAGCACCAGGCAGCATGGGAAACATGCCTAGAGAGGATAGGTGGTAGATAAGGGAAAGGTTTGTTTATTGGCTAAGACTTACAATGCATGAGGACAGCATGCTTTACTAAAAGGTATATAATCTTTGTGTAACCTGCTTTCTGGGTCCCTTCCTGACTAGCAGGGGGGCACCACGCTCGAGCGTAATAAACCTGTTGTCTTTGAATACTCTGCAGTCGTGGACTTTGTTCATATGCCTCAGCCTAGACTCGAACTGCGCGTGACCTATAGGTATAATTCGCAACACTACACAGCAGCAGCTCATTGCCTTTTGGCAGCAGACGGTGCATTACGCCTAGTAGCCATCGTCATCATACTCGTGGGTGCTCTTTTAGCCGACCTCGGTGAGGTCGGTCGGGGCACCTGGGCAGACATGGGAGTGACTCAGCCAGGTCATTCCCATCTTCTGCCGAGCAGCCAGGAGATGACGATGGCTAGCAGTCGTAATGCACCGTCTGCTGCCAGCCTAAGATGTATAAGATAGATGGAGTGGATCAAAACAAGAAATAGACCAGATGTGTTTTGTATTCATTCGCTCCCCCCTCCCTCCGTGAAATCAACGGCCTGCTAAACCCAGGGTTTTGAGTTCAATCCTGGAGGGGGCCATTCTGTGTGACAGTTGTTTGTGTTTCTCCTTGATGCAAAGCCACCCCCTTCATTGATTTTAATTCCCTGTAAGCCATGTCGTCAGTAGCCCCTCCCTCTGTCAGACCAGCGGCAGACAATTGTTTCGTGCCTTTTTTCAGTGCAGACGCCATACCACGGCAAGCATGGAGCCCGCTCATCTCAACGCAGCAGTCATAAACATTGTAAACACCTCGCGCATTATCGTGCAGTTTATGCAGAACCAGAACCTGAAAAACCAGGCAAGGAGGAGGCGCCGGCAGCGCAGTGACGAGAGTGATGAGGACATGGACACAGAATTCTCTCAAAGCACGGGCCCCGGTGCTTTGGAGATTATGGTGTTAATGGGGCAGGTTCATGCCGTGGAATGCCAATTCTGGGCCCAGGAAACAAGCACAGAGTGGTGGGACCGCATAGTGTTGCAGGTGTGGGACGATTCCCAGTGGCTGCGAAACTTTCGCATGCATAAGGGCACTTTCATGGAACTTTGTGACTTGCTTTCCCCTGCCCTGAAGCGCCAGAATACCAAGATGAGAGCAGCCCTCACAGTTGAGAAGCGAGTGGCGATAGCCCTGTGGAAGCTTGCAACGCCAGACAGCTACCAGTCAGTCGGGAATCAATTTGGAGTTGGCAAATCTACTGTGGGGGCTGCTGTGATGCAAGTAGCCAAAGCAATCACTGAGCTGCTGCTACCAAAGGTAGAGACTCTGGAAAATGTGCAGGTCATAGTAGATGGCTTTGCTGCAATGGAATTCCCTAACTGTGGTGGGGCGACAGATGGAACCCATATCCCTATCTTGGCACCGGAGCACCAGGGCAGCCAGCACATAAACCGCAAGGGGTACTTTTCAATGGTGCTGCAAGCACTGGTGGATCACAAGGGACATTTCACCAACATCAATGTGGGATGGCCGGGAAGGGTTCATGACGCTCGCGTCTTCAGGAACACTAGTCTGTTTAAACGGCTGCAGCAAGGGATTTACTTCCCAGACCAGAAAATAACTGTTGGGGATGTTGAAATGCCTATAGTTATTCTTGGGGACCCAGCCTACCCCTTAATGCCATGGCTCATGAAGCCATACACAGGCAGCCTGGACAGTAGTCAGGAGCTGTTCAACTATAGGCTGAGCAAGTGCAGTATGGTGATAGAATGTGCATTTGGACATTTAAAGGGTTGCTGGCGCACTTTACTGACTCGCTCAGACCTCAGCGAAACTAATATTCCCATTGTTATTGCAGCTTGCTGTGTGCTCCACAATCTCTGTGAGAGTAAGGGGGAGACGTTTATGGCGGGGTGGGAGGTTGAGGCAAATCGCCTGGCTGCTGATTACGCGCAGCCAGACACCAGGGCAATTAGAAGAGCACACCAGGAAGCGCTGCACATCAGAGAAGCTTTGAAAACCAGTTTCATGACTGTCCAGGCTACGGTGTGACAGTTCTGTTTTTCTCCTTGATGAAAACCCGCCCCTTGGTTGACTCATTCCCTGTAAGCCACCTACCCTCCCCCCTTCGATCACAGCTTGCTTGCAAAGGAAATAAAGTCACTATCGTTTAAAAACCATGTATTCTTTATTAATTGATTATAAAAATAGGGAGATAACTGACAAGGTAGCGCAGGTGGGGTGTGGGAGGAGGGGAGGAGGGAAGGAAAAGGCCACTTCAAAACTTATTAAATGATAGCCTTCTGTTGCTTGGGCTATCCACTGGGGTGGAGTGGTTGGGTGCTCGGAGCCTCCTCCCCCCGCATTCTTGGGCGTCTGAGTGAGGAGGCTATGGAACTTGGGGAGGGTGGTTAAACAGGGGCTGCAGCGGCACTCTGTGATCCTGCTGCCGTTCCTGAAGCTCCACCAGATCCCAGAGCATGTCCGTTTGATCCCACAGTAGCCCCAGCCCTGCCGCCACCTCTCATCTCGATCATCCCTCCTGTCCTCACGTTCATTGGCCGCTTTCCTGTACTGTGATACTGTGTCCTTCCACGCATTCAGATGAGCTCTTTCATTGCGGGTCGACTGCATGATCTCAGAGAACATTTAATCGCGCGTGCGTTTTTTTCGCCGCCTTATCTGAGATAGCCTTCGGGACGGAGGAAGGAGCCTTGAAAAATGTGCAGCTGCGGGAGGGGAAAAAAGGGAGAGAAGTATTTAAAAAGATACCCATTGTTCTGTAAAATGTATACTCTTTCACGGTGAACAACACTATTCACATTACATAGCACATGTGATTTCGGTACAAGGTCGCATTTCGCATCTTACCGTATTGTCCCGAGTATAGGCCGCACTTTTTTCCCCTAATTTAAATCTTTAAACTAGGGGTGCGGCCTACAATCGGGATCCCCAGCTGCGGCGGGGAGCCCAGAGCCCTTTAAATCCCAGCCGCGGCGGGGAATCAAAAGGCTCTGGGCTGCCCGCAGCTGCGGGGAGCCCTTTAAATCCCAGCCGCGGCGGGGAATCAGAGGGCTCTGGGCTGCCGCCGCGGCGGGGAGCCCAGAGCCCTTTAAATCCCAGCCGCGGCGGGGAATCAAAAGGCTCTGGGCTGCCCGCCGCGGCGGGGAGCCCAGAGCCCTTTAAATCCCAGCCGCGGCGGGGAATCAGAGGGCTCTGGGCTGCCCGCCGCGGCGGGGAGCCCAGAGCCCTTTAAATCCCAGCCGCGGCGGGGAATCAAAAGGCTCTGGGCTGCCCGCCGCGGCGGGGAGCCCAGAGCCCTTTAAATCCCAGCCGCGGCCGGGAATCAAAAGGCTCTGGGCTGCCGGCAGTTTACTGTTCTACTAATGTGTATATCGTATTTTCTTTGTTAAAAAAAGTTAAAAATTTAATTTTTTTTAAAATAGCACCAAACTTCAAGGGTGCGGCTTATAATCAGGAGCGGCCTATACTCGGAACAATACGGGGTATATTGAGTGCCTGCGGCTTTGGTGTTAGAGATCACAGACGCAGGGCCGGGCAACAGAATTCGGCTTGCAGGCGGCCATGGTAAACCAGAGTCTTTCGGCTTCTGCAACCTTCATAAAAGCAGCGTCCTCCTTTCCCATACCAAACCAAGCAAAGCCTGTTGAGTGCTGCGGTTTTCCTGTTAACATGCAGCAGCAGAAACCAAATTAAACCCCCCCCCCCAATCCAATTCTCTGGGATGATCGCTTTACCCCTCCCCCCACCACGTGGCTGGTATCAGGGAAGATCCCTGCTAGCCAAACACAAACAGCTCAGCGCCAATGCCCCCCCCCTCCCCCCACCGCTTGGCTAAGTGCGGGGAGGATTTCTTTTCAGCCACAGGCAAACAGCCCAGTAGGAACGGCCACCTCTGAATGTCCCCTTAATTAAATTCCTGTATTTCAACCAGGTTACCATGAACAATATCACTCTCCTGAGGATAACACAGAGAGATAAAGAACGGATGTTGCTTGAATGCCAGCAAACACCGGGACCATACGCTGCCAGGCTTTGTCATGCAATGATACCAGATTACTTGCTACTAGCATGGCGTGGTAAAGTGTCCTACCATGGAGGACGGAATAAGGCTGCTCTCCCCAGAAACCTTCTGCAAAGGCTTTTAGAGTACCTCCAGGAGAGCTTCATGGAGATGACCCTGGAGGATTTCCACTCCATCCCCAGACACGTTAACAGACTTTTCCAGTAGCTGTACTGGCCACGAATGCATCCCAAGTCCTCAGAACAAATTAATCATTAAAAAATGCTTGCTTTTAAACCATGTTTTATATATACAAAGGTACACTCACCAGAGGTCCCTTCTCCGGCTTCATGATCCAGGATACCGCCTTGGGAGGGTATTTCAGTCAGGGTGAAAAAAAGATCCTGGCTGTTGGGGAGAACAGTGTGATGTGTGCTCTCCTCAAGCTCGTCCTCCTCCTCCTCATCTTCCCTGTCCGTAAAATCCTCAAGCATGGCTGAGAGTACCCCCTCCTCGGAATCCACGGTCAGGGGTGGGGTAGTGGTGGCGGCCCCTCCTAGAATTGCATGCAGCTCAGCGTAGAAGCGGCATGTCTGCGGCTCTGCCCCGGAGCGTCTGTTTGATTCTTTGGTTTTCTGGTACGCTTGTCTGAGCTCCTTAACTTTCACGCAGCACTGTGTTGAGTCCCTGTTGTGGCCTCTCTCCATCATGCCCTTGGAGATTTTTTCAAATGTATTGGCATTTCGTCTTTTGGAATGTAGTTCTGATAGCACGGAATCATCTCCCCATACAGCGATCAGATCCAGTACCTCCTGTACAGTCCATGCTGGAGCTCTTTTTCGATTCTCGGACTGCATGGTTACCTGTGCTGATGAGCTCGACTGGCCAAACAGGAAATGAGATTCAAAAGTTTGCGGGGCTTTTCCTGTACACCTGGCCAGTGCATCTGAGTTGAAAGTGCTGTCCAGAGCGGTCACAATGGTGCACTGTGGGATAGCTCCCAGGGGCCAATACCGTCAAATTGTGTCCACACTAACCCTAATTCGAACCGGCGATATCGATTTCAGCGCTAATCCCCTCATCGGGGAGGAGTACAGAAATCGATTTTAAGAGCCCTTTATGTCAAAGTAAATGGCTTCGTTGTGTGGACGGGTGCATGGTTAATTCGATTTAACGCTGCTAAATTCGACATAGGCCTGGTCTACACTACGAGTTTAAGGGTGAAGATTACCGTAAATGGAGAACATACCTTTTTTGGATTACAAGAGAAATAGTCCGCGTGTTCATGGGGAGAGTACGGGACCTGTGGGTTCAGCAAAAGCACAGTTGTTTGGGGTCTGATTTATATGCTATTCTGGTATTTTTGGATTTAAAGAAAAGGGAATGCAGGAGGGGAGAGGGAACTGGGGAGGTGGAGGGAAATTATTACAAGAAATACAAAAGTTTACAGCCAAAAGCCAAGCCATATTCAGGAACACAAATGCAACATAATTAGAAACAAGAGAGACATGGCCACACAAGGCTTCATGCCATCAAACAGCTAAAGAATCAGAGTTTCAAGTTTTTCAGCAAAGTGAAATAGTTATCAATGGTTCTTCCTTTTAAAGTAACATCTTTGAATGTCAAAGGGCTAAATAATGACACTAAAAGGAAAAAAAGACCTGGCAGAACTTAAAACAAAAACAAAAACACACAAAACACTGATTATTTTATTTCAAGAAACTCATTTTCTCAGGAGGGGCAAATTATTACCATGAAAGGTAATTGGTTTTCAGCAGACTTTCTTTTTGCTTCAGCCAAAGAAAAGAAAAGATGAGTGGGCATAATATTTTCTAAACCTGAACTTTTTCAGATTAAAGATCAATTTAAGGATAAGGAGGGATGTTTCATCTTATTGAAGGGCACAATTGCTGGGTTATTAATAACAGTAGACTCAGTGTATGTTCCCAATATAAAGCAAAAAACTTTTTAATGACTCTCTTAAAAAAACTGCAACACTTTGGAGAAGGGGAAGTTATACTTGAAGGAGACTTCAATTGCACACCAATTCCTCACAGGGGCAGATCTGGTTTAAAAAAAAAAAAAAAAAGACAAGGAGGATATAAGAAGCAGGTGCAGCATTAATTTCTCTGTGCTAACAATTCAGTCTCTCAACTGGAGGGAAATGCACCTAGGGGAAAGAGATCACACATTTTATTCACACCTTCCTCAGTTATATACTAGAATAGATTTTATTTTAGTCTCTGAATCCTTAATGAACCAGACAAGAGCTGCAGAACATTAATGCACTGCTGGGAATAGTCTTTGATAGCTGGGATGAATCCCAAAAATCACTTTTTTTGAAAATGAACTGCTTGCTTCTCCAAGACAAAGATCAGGTTGCAGCAATGAGAGAGGACATTGTTTGGTACTTAAAAATAAATGCATAGATTCCAAGACCAGTAGGGACCATTGTGATCATCTCATCTGACATCCTGTAATACACAGGCCATAGAACTTCCCCAAAATAATTCCTAGGGCACGTATTTTAGAAAAACATCCAATCTGGATTTAAAAATGGTCAGTGATGGAGAATTCACCATGACCCTTGGTATATTATTCCAATGATTAATTACTCTGTTAAAAATTTACATTTTGTTTCCAGTCTGAATATGTCTAGCTTCAACTTCCAGCTATTGGATCATGTTATACCTTTCTCTGCTAGATTGAAGAGCCCATTATTAAATATTTGTTTCCCATGTAAATACTTACAGACTGTAATCAAGTCACCCCTTAACCTTTTTGTTAAGCTAAATACATTGAGCTCCTTGAATCTATCACTATAAGTCAGGGGTGGGCAAACTTTTTGGCCTGAGGGCCACATCGGGGTTGCAAAACTGTATGGAGGGCCGGGTAGGGAAGTCTGTGCCTCCCCAAACACCCTATCTGCCCCATCCCGCCCCGATTGCCCCCCTCAGAACTCCTGACCCATCCAACCCCCCCTGCTCCTGGTCCCCTGACCGCCCCCTCCCAGGACCCCCCGCCCCTAACTGCCCCCTCCCAGGACCCCCCACCCCTAACCGCCCCCCAGGGATCCCGCCCCCTAGCAGGCCCCCTTCTCCCAGTCCCCTGACTGCCCTGACCCCTATCCACACCCCCACCTCCTGACAGGCCCCCTGGGATTCCAACGCCTAGCTAACCCCCACCCCCGTTCCCCTGATCGCCCCCGCTTAGAACCTCCACCCCATCCAACCGCCCCCTGCTCCCTGTCCCCTGACTGCCCCCCGGAACCTCCCCGCCCCCTTGCCATGCTGCTGTGCTGCCCAGTGCTGTGGCTGGGGGGGGGGGCAGCAGAGGAGGGGCCAGGGGCTAGCCTCCCCAGCCGGGAGCTCAGGGGCCGGGCAGGACGGTCCCGCGGGCCAGATGTGGCCTGCGGGCCGTAGTTTGCCCACCTCTGCTATAAGTCAGTGGTCCCCAAACTGTGGGATGGGGATGTGGAGGAACGTTCGGGGTGGCGCAGCGGGGCCCAGGCCAGCCCCCAGGGGAGGCGGGGAGGGAGTACCACCCAGGCTCTGGCCACAGCCCTACTCCCGGCTGAGGCCCTGGCTTCGGCTTTCAGCCCTGCTCCAAGCTGCAGATCTGGCCTCAGCTCCTGGGGGCGCATGAACAGATTACATTACAGGTAAGTGGGAGCATGACATAAAAGGTTTGGGGACCACAGCTATAAGTGTTGTTCTCTAATCATTCTCATGGCTCTTCTCTGAACCCTCTCCAATTTATCAACATCCTTCTTGAATTGTGGGCACCACAAGTGGACATAGTATTCCAGCAGCAGTCGCACCAGGGCCAAATACAGAGGTAAAATAACCTGTATAGTCATACTTGAGATTCCCGTTTATTCATCACAGGATCGCATTAGCTCTTTTGGCCACAGCATCACACTGGAAGCTCATGTCAAGCTGATTACCTGCCACCACTTCACATCTTTTTTCAAGTAACTGCTTCCCATGAGTGTCCCCCATCCTGTAAGTATGGTCTACATTCATAGAATCATAGAACTTAAGATCAGAAGGGACCATTATGATCATCTAGTCTGACCTCCCGCATGATGCAGGCCACTGACCCACCCACTCCTGAAATAATTCTCTCCCTTGACTCGGCTATTTGAAGTCCCCAAATCTTGATTTAAAGACTTCAAGTAGCAGATAATCCTCCAGCAAGCGACCCCTGCCCCATGCTGCGGAGGAAGGCGAAAAACCTCCAGGGCCACTGCCACTCTACCCTGGAGGAAAATTCCTTCTCGACCCCAAATATGGCGATCAGCTGAACCCCGAGCATGCGGGCAAGACTCTCCAGCCAGACACTCAGGAAAAAGCCTTTCAATATCCCAACATTGACCCTCGGTACTAATTACCAGCGGTGGCACGTTATTGTCCTATTGACTAAATCATGTTATCCTATCAAACCATTCCCTCCATAAACTTATCAAGATTAATCTTAAAGCCAGAGAGGTCTTTCACCCCCACTGTTTCCCTCGGTAGGCTGTTCCAGAACTTCACTCCTCTGATGGTTAGAAACCTTCGTCTAATTTCAAGCCTAAACTTCCCGACTGCCAATTTATATCCATTTGTTCTCGTGTCCACATTAGTACTGAGCTGAAATAATTCCTCTCCCTCCCTGGTATTTATCCCTCTGATATATTTAAAGAGAGCAATCATATCTCCCCTCAACCTTCTTTTGGTTAAGGAAAACAAACCGAGCTCCTCAAGTCTCCTTTCATACGACAGGCTTTCCATTCCTCGGATCATTCTAGTGGCCCTTCTTTGTACCCGTTCCAGTTTGAGTTCATCCTTCTTAAACATGGGAGACCAGAACTGCACACAGTACTCCAAATGAGGTCTCACCAACGCCTTGTATAACGGGACTAGCACCTCCTTATCTCTACTAGAAATACCTCTCCTAATGCATCCCAAGACCGCATTAGCTTTTTTAACGGCCACATCACATTGCCGACTCATAGTCATCCTGCGATCAACCAGGACTCCGAGGTCCTTCTCCTCTTAATTAAAATGCATATTGTTTGCTTGTGCCCAGCTTATCAAGCAATCCAGATCACTCTAAATCAGGGACCTGTCCTCTTCATTATTTACCACTCCCCCAATTTTTGTATCAACTCCAAAATTTATCTGTGATGATTTTGTTGTCTTCTAGGTCATTGATAAAAATGTTAAATAGTGCAGGGACAAGAACCCATTCCTGTAGGACTCCACTGGAAACACATCCACTCAATGATAATTCCCCATTACTATTACATTTTGAGACCTATCAGTCAGTTTTTAATCCTTTTAATGTGTGCCATGTTAATTTTATATTGTTCTAATTTTTTAATCAAAATGTTGTGAGCTACCAAGTCAAATGCTGTACAGAAGTCTAAGTATATTACATCCACACTATTACCTTTATCAATCAAATTTGTAATCTCTTAAAAAAAAAAAAGATAGGTTAGTTTGACAGGATTTATTTCCCATAAACCCATGTTGATTTGCATTAATTAAATTGCCCTCCTTTAGTTCTTTATTGGTTGAGTCCTTTATCATTTACCCCATTATCTTGCCTGGGATCAAAATCAAGCTGACAGGCCTATAATTACCGATGTTAGCCCTTTTATCTTTTTTAAAAATTGGCACAACACTAGCTTTCTTCCAGTCTTCTGGAACTTCCCTAATGCTCCAAGACTTTTGTGGAAAATCAGCATTAATTGTGCAGCATTAATGTAGCAGCTCTTTTAAAACTCTTAGATGCAAGTTATCTGGAGCTGCTGATTTAAAAATGTCTAACTTTAGTAGCTTGTCTAACACCCTCAAGAGATACTAGTGGAATTAAAGAGTGTTATCACCATGTGATGAGACTGTATCATTGTTTGTTTGTTTTTTTGCCAATTACAGAACAGAAATATTTATTTAACACTTCTGCCTTTTCTGCATTATTATTGATAATTCTACCATTTCCATGGTAGACTGGAAGCTGCGAACAGAGGAGAAGCAAACAGAGGGAGTTTGCCTGGAAACCGTCTGAGAGAAGCTACGGTGAGTGCTGCATTAGGGGGGGCTGTGTTGTGAGCTGGTGGGGTGAATATCCGAGTGTCTGTCTGCTGTGACCATTTGTTTGACTGGTGCTAGTTGCAGAGACTGTTTGACCATGCGTTTGTTTGTTTGTTTGAAATGTGTGAATTGGGAGTGCTTTGTTCCAGGTGGGCCTTGAATGGTTGAGCCGGGGCAACTGCTTTGAACCAGCAGCCTTATAAAAAAGCAGCCAGTTGTGAACCAAGTGAGCTGAGAATAGAGAAGAAGCAAACAGGGAATTTGCCTGGGAGGAGTTCCCACAGAGCTTTTGTCTTTCAGGCTTCTGTGAGCAGTAAATACAACATCTAAAGAGGCTCTTAGAAGGAAGACAATATGGATGGTGAGCGATCGATCAGCTGTTGTGACCTGCACAGGATGTGCCATGTTTGTCTTTCTCCCAGAGGACAGAAAAATGAATTTGTCTGTACGAAGTGCAAGCTGGTCTCCATATTGGAGGAGAAGGTTAAAGGACTAGAAACCCAAGTATCAGCCCTGCGTTGTATCAGAGAAAATGAAGACTTACTGGATAGAAGTCCGCGTTTGGTACTGCAGGCACAGCATGCTGAAGAATCAGAGAGGGCAGTGCAGAATGGGGAAGAAAATTGGCAGCATGTGACCTCCAGAAGAAGAAAGAGGAGAACCCATGTACCCCCAATGTGGATAGAGGTAAGAAACCATTTTCAGGCTCTCTGCACAGCTACTACAGCAGAGAATGGTTTGGAAGAGTCATCTGAGGGAAGGGATCAGGCGACCCCATCTACCGGAAGACATGGGATGCACTGACCTAGGGATGGGGAGGTTCCACGATCACCACTCCCAAGAGGAGGAGACGGGTGGTGGTGGTTGGGGACTCCCTCCTAAGGTGGACGGAGTCATCCATCTGCTGCCCAGACCGGGAAACTCGGGAAGTGTGCTGCTTGCCTGGAGCTAGAATTCAGGATGTGACAGAGTGTCTGCCAAGACTGATCAAGCCCTCGGACCGCTACCCTTTCCTACTTCTCCATGTGGGCACCAATGATACTGCCAAGAATGACCTTGAGTGGGTCACTGCAGACTATGTGGCTCTGGGAAGAAGGATGAAGGAGTTTGAGGTGCAAGTCATGTTCTTCTTCGAGTGCTTGTTCATGTCCATTCCAACCGCATGCACACCAGCAGGAAGAATTTTCCCTTAGCAGTGTCCGTAGGGTCGGACATAGGAGTCGTGCCTTCATGGTACCCAATATAGTACCCTGCCAACCCTCCACCCCCTCAGTTCCTTCTTACCGCTGGTGACAGCTAGCTGGAACATCGCTCGTTCCTGCTGCAAGCGCTTTGGCAGTGTTCTCTGTAGTTTCTGTACAATAGTGTAAATAGTTAGTTAGTTAGTAAGAAATAGTTTGTAGTAGTTTAACTTTGTTTGGGGGGTTCCCCCCCCCCAACAATGTCTTCCCCACCTCTGGGGTATGTCCAGGTCCCTACGGTTTAAACTCTGTGAGGACTGTGGCAAGTTTATGCCCAAGAGTGACCCACACTCTTCCTGTCTGCGGTGCGTCGGGGAGAGCCACCAGAAGGACAAGTGCTGGATCTGCAAAGGTTTCTGACCTAGGACCCTTAAAAACTGGGAGCAGAGACTTAAGATCCTGCTGATGGAAGCGGCACTACGACCACATTCCGACCCCGGGTCTGCAAAACCCGCGCTGAGTACTTCATCGTCAGTCCGCAGTGCTCTGGTGCCGACGGTGCGTGAACCAGTGCCGAACAAGGCCCCTAAGGCCCCTCAGCACCACCACGGCTCTAGCCATAAAAAGCCGTCTTCGATGCGTCTGGTACTGCTAAAGAAGAAAAGGCCGGAGAAGGGTCGGTCGCCCCCGTCAAAGTCTAAAGGGCCTGTGGAGTCCACGAGCACCTCGGGACAGGCCACCTCACAGCACTCTAGGGTTTCGTCGACTCCTGCCTCGGCTGGGGTTCAGTCGAGTCTGAACCCCACACTGTCCCCAGATTGCCAAGGTGACCACCTCCAGCTCCCATCTACGCTGGAGGCATTTGAGGCGGCTAAGGACCTGATGCGCCTCCCTCAAAGGAGGGACAAGTCGCCAGTGACTGCGCAGCCCCACTTCCAGTCGAGGGGCAAAGCAGCGCTGATGGCGTGCTGATCCCCATCCCCGGCGCACCTCTCCCTGGCACGGCCCACCCGTGCAGGGGAGCCGCACCGATCCCCGGCCTCTCGGCACCACTCTCCAGCAGCCCAGGGCACAGCTCCTCCGTGGTCCTCCTATTCGGAGACCTCGGAGGCAGACTCATATCACTCCAGTAGGAGCAGGAGGTCCAGATCCCGCCGTAGCCATCAGCCCTACCCGGCACCGTGGCCTCAGCAGTGGCAGCCATCATCTCAATGGCCCTTTTGGACACCCTGGGCATAACACCAGAGCCAGGGACATGTCCAGGACCTGAGGTCCCGGTCGGCGTCGGTGTCATCAGCATCCTTCGTTCTCCCACAAGCAATGCCGGCACCGCCAGCAGCGGCACCGCCGCCCGAAGCACTGGCACCATTGTTACACACCACAGCTCCGGCACCGACCCTCCCATCAGCGGCACCGCCGACGGCTTCAGCTGCGACTCCACTGGCATCAACAAGATCGGCACCGCCGGATCTAGCAGCTTCAGCACCAACTGCAGCACCGATATTTCCACCTCCAGCGGCCCCGGCACCGCACCCCACGGAATACCACGTGCCGAGAGATCCATGGGGCGCCGAAGGAAGTGAGCAAGGTCCGCTGCCGGGCCTCTCCTCCTCATCCTCACCGGATGAAGTGGTTGCGGGGACGTCAGTGGCCCCAGCTCTGGAGAATAATAGGGTACGCCAACAGCTCTTACGCCGTGCTGCCTAAAACCTGGGCATACAGGCAGAGATGGTGGTGGAGGAATTGGACCCAGTTGTGGACATCCTCATGCCCTCTGGTCCATCATGGGTCGCCCTACTGGTGATAAAGACCATAGTCGAAACGACTAAGACCCTGTGGCGGACCCCTGCTTCTCTGGCCCCTACGGACAAGAGAAATGAAAGGTGGTACTTTGTGCCTTCTAAGGGGTATGAACACTTATATATCCACCCACCCCCCAACTCGCTGGTAGTTGATGCAGCCAATCAGCGAGAGTGCCCGGGCTTCCAGGGTCCCTCCCCTAAAAATAGGGAGGCGAAAAGACTCAACCTGTTCGGCAGGAAGGTCTATTTGACGGGGGGACTACAACTCCGCATCGCAAACCAGCAGGCCATCATGAGCAGATACGCACACAACACCTGCGCTGCGATGGCCAAGTTTGCAGAGCTCCTGCCGCAGGACTCTCGCACTGAGTTCTCCTCATTAGTGGAGGAGGGGAAGCTGGTCTCCCGAGTTTCCCTACAGGTGGCATTGGACGCAGGAGATGCAGCCTCACGTATACTGGCCACGGGGGTTGTAATGCGAAGGGGTTCCTGGTTGCAGGTCTCTGGTCTCCCCCATGAGGTCCAACAAACAATCCAAGACCTCCCCTTCGAGGGCTGGACCCTATTTTCCGAAAAAACGGATAAGAGACTTCATACTCTGATGGACTCTAGGGCCACCTTAAGATCTTTGGGGCTCCACACACCAGCCACCCAGCATAGGCATTTCAGACCACAGCCTCCCTCCAGGTTCTACCAGCCCCAGAACCGCCAGGACGCCCCTCGCAGGTGGAATAGGAGCAGTAGAAGGAGGCAGCACCCTTCCTTGGGGCAGAGCTCCAGCCAGTCCAAGCTTCGGCCAGCTCCAGACCCCCCCTTTTGAAGGTGCAGTCGAGGTCGGCTCACCAGTTCAAGATCTGCATCCATCCCCTCTTGCCTTCTCGTCCCGTCTATCCCCTTTCTACTGTGCTTGGTCCCGTATCACCTTGGACCGTTGGGTGCTCCGCATGGTAGAGCTGTTCTCAGTGGTACCAGATGACAGAACAAGGAGTAATGGTCTCAAGTTGCAGTGGGGGAGGTTTAGGTTGGATATCTGAAAAAACGTTTTCACTAGGAGGGTCGTGAAGCACTGGAAGGGTTACCTAGGGAGGTGGTGGAATCTCCTTCCTTAGAGGTTTTTAAGGTGAGGCTTGACAAAGCCCTGGCTGGGATGATTTAGTTGGGGATTGGTCCTGCTTTGAGCAGGGTGTTGGACTAGATGACCTCCTGAGGTCCCTTCCAACCCTGATATTCTATGGTTCTATGATATTCCATCCAATTCTGTGCCCTTCCTCCCTTCCATCCCCCTTCCCTCTTCTGGGACCCCTTTCACGAGCAACTTCTAATTCAGGAAGTGCACTCCCTCCTCTCGGTAGGGACAGTGGAAGAGGTTCCTCAGGACCAAAGGGGCAAGGGCTTCTACTCCCGGTATTTCCTAATACCGAAAGCCCAGGGTGGCCTCAGACCCATCCTGGACCTGCGGGAGCTCAACAAGTTTGTCAAGAAACTCAGGTTCCGCATGGTCTCCTTGACCTCCATTATCCCCTCGTTGGATCCAGGAGACTGGTACGCCGCCCTCGACTTGAAGGACACGTATTTCCACATAGCAATAGTTCCACCTCACAGACATTACCTCAGATTTGTGGTGAACAGCAGCCACTATCAGTTTACTGTCCTCCCTTTTGGCCTGTCAGCAGCACCTCGAGTTTTCACCAAATGCATGGCAGTCATTGTGGCGTTCCTGCGCAAGTGCCAGATACAGGTTTTCCCATACCTCAATGACTGGCTGATCAAAGGCCACTCCAGATCCCAAGTGGAGGAGCAGGTTGGCTTCATAAGAAGGACCTTCCTCGAACTAGGTCTTCTTCTCAACGAGGCCAAATCCACACTGTCCCCGGTACAGAGGATAGAGTTTAAAGGTGCTGTACTGGACTCGACTCAAGCCAGGGCGTACCTCCCAGAAGCCAGGTTTCGGTCTCTAGGGGACATCATACGGGGCCTCAGACAGTTCCTGAAACTGCTGGGGCACATGGCTGCGTGTACCTACGTAGTTCAGCATGCCAGACTCAGACTTCGCCCACTCCAGTCATGGCTAGCGTCGGTTTATCAACCGGCTCAAGACGCTCTGGATGGCATTGTAACCCTGCCTCGCCCCATATTAGACTCCCTCCTGTGGTGGCTTGACCCACAGGTAGTTTGTGCGGGAGTACCTTTCACCAGCCCCCAGCCATCCCTCTCATTAGTGACAGATGCCTCGGATCTGGGCTGAGGGGCACATTTGGGAGACCTGAGGACTCAGGGCCTCTGGTCTCAGGTGGACCTCGCTCAGCGTATCAATGTCAGAGAACTGAGAGCGGTGCGCCTGGCATGCCAGGTTTTCAGAGCCCACACATCAGGCAGATGTGTATCAGTCCTCATGGACAACACCACTGCAATGTTTTATATCAACAAACGGGGGTGCACACTCCTCCCATCTGTGCCAGGAAGCCCTCATGCTGTGGGACTTCTGTGTAGAGCAGGCATCATACCTCCCCGGGATACAGAAAGAGCTGGCAGACAGTGTCAGCCGAGTTTTTCACGGCCATGAGTGGTCCCTCCGGCCGGACGTAGTGAGCTCAATTTTCCATCTCTGGGGCTTTCCCCAAATAGACCTGTTCGCCACATGCAGCAACAGGAAGTGTCAACTATTTTGCTCCTTCATGAATCACAGCCCGGGTTCCATCACGGATGCATTTCTTCTCCCGTGGGGGGACCGTCTGCTTTACGCATTCCCATCGGTACCATTGGTCCACATGGTGCTCCTCAAGGTCCAAAGGGACCTGGACATATTGATAGCTCTGGCCTGGCCACGCCAGCACTGGTTCACATCGCTCCTGGAAATGTCTGTGGCAACCCCGGCCTTTCTCCCTAAAGTTGTCTCCCAGTTTCACATCAACCAGGACATCTTCCTCCCAGTGTTCTATCCTATGCCGCATTCCTGCGACAGGGAGCGAAGGCTTCACTCATTGGATGTCCGCAGAGCGCTGGCCTTCTATATAGAGAGAACTAAGCTGTTCCGAAAATCTGTCCAGTTATTCATAGCAGTGGCAGACAGGATGAAGGGTCTCCCCGTCTCATCCCAACGCATCTCCTCGTGGATCGTATCATGCATTTGGGAGTGTTACGGCCTGGTGAAGGTGCCCGCTCCACCGATCACTGCATGCCCCACCAGGGCTCAGGCCTCCTCAGCTGCATTCCTGGTGCAGGTCCTCACCCAGGAAATCTGCAGAGCGGCAACGTGGTCCTCGATACACACGTTTACGACGCACTATGTGATCACACAACATGCCAGAGACGACGCAGCCTTTGGACGAGCCATGCTCCAATCCGTGGATGACTCCGACCCCACCTCCTGAACTTTGGCTTGTGAGTCACGTGGTTGGAATGGACATGAACAAGCACTCGAAGAAGAAAAAACGGTTACTCACCTTCTCGTAACTTGTTCTTCGAGATGTGTTGTTTATGTCCATTCCAATACCCACCCTCCTACCCCTCTGTCGGAGCGACCGGCAAGAAGGAACTGAGGGGGTGGAGGATCGGCAGGGTGCTATATTGGGCACCATGAAAGTGCGACTCCAGGGGGCGCCCAGGCTGACCCTACGGACGCTGCTAAGGAAAAAATCTTCTGCCTGGCGTGCACGCGGTGCGCCCACACCTGGTTGTAATGGACATGAACAACACATCTCGAAGAACAACAGTTACAAGAAGGTGAGTAACCGTTTTTTCTCGTCCATCCTCCCTGTTGAAGGAAAAGGCCCAGGTAGGGGCCATCGAATTGTGGAAGTAAATGCGTGGTTGCGCAGGTGGTGTCGGAGAGAAGGCTTTGGATTTTTCGACCATGGGATGTTGTTCCAGGAAGAAGGATTGCTAGGAAGAGATGGGATCCACCTAACGAAGAGAGGGAAGAGTATCTTCGCAGCCAGGCTTGCTAACCTAGTGAGGAGGGCTTTAAACTAGGTTCGCCGGGGGATGGAGACCTAAGCCCTGAGGTAAGTGGGATACCGGGAGGAAACACAAGGAGAAGGATGAAACAGGGGAGGTCTCCTGATTCATACTGAGAAAGTAGGGCAATCGGCTAGTTATCTTAGGTGCCTGTACACGAACACAAGAAGCCTGGGAAACAAGCAGGAAGAATTGGAAGTCCTGGCACAGTCCAGGAACTATGATGTGATTGGAATAACAGAGACGTGGTGGGGTAACTCACATGACTGGAGCACTGTCATGGATGGGTATAAACTATTCGGGAAGGACAGATGGGGGAGAAAAGGTGGAGGAGTTGCACTGTATGTAAGAGAGCAGTATGATTGCTTAGCGCTCCAGTACGAAATTGGAGAAAAGCCTGTTGAGAGTCTTTGGGTTACGTTTAGAGGCGAGAGCAACAAGGGTCATGTCATGGTGAGCATCTGCTATAGACCACCAGACCAGGAGGATGAGGTAGACGAGGCTTTCTTCGGACAACTAACAGAAGTTTCCAGATGACAGGTCCTGGTTCTCATGGGGGACTTCAATCACCCTGACATCTGCTGGGAGAGCAACACAGCAGTGCACAGACAATCCAGGAAGTTTTTGGAGAGTGTTTGGGACAACTTCCTCGTGCAAGTGCTGGAGGAACCAACTAGGGGCTGTGCTCCTCTTCACCTGCTGCTCACAAATGGGGAAGAATTGGTAGGGGAAGTAGAAGTGGGTGGCACCTGGACAGCAGTGACCATGAGATGGTTGAGTTCAGGATCCTGACAAAAGGAAGAAAGGAGAGCAGCAGAATACGGACCTTGGACTTCAGAAAAGCAGACTTTGACTCCCTCAAGGAACTGATGGGAAAGATCCCCTGGGAGGCTAAAATGAGGGGGAAAGGAGTCCAGGAGCACTGGCTGTATTTTAAAGAAGCCTTATTGAGGGCGCAGGAACAAACCGTGCCGATGTGCAGAAAGAATAGCAAATATGGCAGGTGACCAGCTTGGCTTAACAGAAAAATCTTTGGTGAGCTTAAACACAAAAAGGGAAGCTTACAAGAAGTGGAAACTTGGACAGGTGACTAGGGAGGAGTATAAAAATATTGCTCGAGCATGCAGGGGTGTAATCAGGAAGGCCAAAGCACAAGGAGTTGCAGCTAGCAAGGCATGTGAAGGGTAACAAGAAGGGTTTCTACAGGTAAGTTAGCAACAAGAAAAAGGTCAGGGAAAGTGTGGGCCCCTTACTGAATGGGGGAGGCAACCTAGTGACAGATGATGTGGAAAAAGCTAAAGTACTCAATGCTTTTTGCCTTGATCTTCACAGACAAGGTCAGCTCCCAGACTGTTGCACTGGGCAGCACAGTATGGTGAGGAGGTGAGCAGCCCTCAGTGGTGAAAGAACAGATTAAGGACTATTTAGAAAAGCTGGACATGCACAAGACCGTGGGGCCGGATGCAATGCATCCGAGGGTGCTGAGGGATTTGGCTGATGTAATTGAAGAGCCATTGGCAATTATCTCTGAAAACTCGTGGCGATTGTGGGAGGTCCCGGACGATTGGAAAAAGGCTAATATAGTGCCCATCTTTAAAAAAGGGAAGGAGAATCTGGGGAACTACAGACCAGTCAGCCTCACCTCAGTCCCCGGAAAAATCACGGAGCGGGTCCTCAAGGCATCCATTTTGAAGCACTTGGAGGAGAGGAAGGTGATAAGGAACAGTCAACAAGGATTCACCAAGGGCAAGACATGCTTGACCTACCTGATTGCCTTCTATGATGAGATAACTGGCTCTGTGGATATGGGGAAAGCGGTGGACATGATATACTTTGACTTTAGCAAAGTTTTGATACGGTCTCTCACAGTATTCTTACCAGCAAGTTAAAGAAGTATGGATTGGATGAATGTACTATAAGGTGGATAGAAAGCTGGCTAGATTGTCTGGCTCAACGGGTAGTGATCAATGGCTCCATGTCTAGTTGGCAGCTGGTATCAAGCGGAATGCCCCAGGTGTCGGTCCTGGGTCCGGTTTTGTTCAACATCTTAATGATCTGGATGATGGGATGGATTGCACCCTCAGCAAGTTCACGGTTGACACTAAACTGGGGGGAGAAGTAGATATGTTGGAGGGTAGGGATAGGGTCCAAAGTGATCTAGACAAATTCAAGGATTGGGCCAAAATAAATCTGATACGGTTCAACAAGGACAAGTGCAGAGTCCTGCACTTAGGATGGAAGAATTCCATGCACTGCTATAGGCTGGGGACCAACTCGCTAAGCGGCAGTTCTGCAGAAAAGGACCAGGGGATTACAGTGGACGAGAAGCTGGATATGAGTCAACAGTGTGCCCTTGTTGCCAAGAAGGCTAATGGCCTATTAGGCTGCATTAGTAGGAGCATTGCCAGCAGATCGAGGGAAGTCATTATTCCCCTCTATTCGGCACTGGTGAGGTCACATCTGGAGTATTGCATCCAGTTTTGGGTCCCCCACTACAGAAAGGATGTGAACAAATTGGAGAGAGTCCAGCAAGGGCAATGAAAATGATTAGGGTGCTGGGGGACATGACTTATGAGAAGAGGCTGAGGGAACTGGGCTTATTTAGTCTGCAAAAGAGAAGAGCGAGGGGGCATTTGATAGTAGCATTAAACTACCTGAAGGGGGGTTCCAAAGAGGATGGAGCTAGGCTGTTGTTGGTGGTGGCAGATGACAGAACATGGAGCAGTGGTCTCAAGTTGCAGTGGGGGAGGTCCAGGTTGGATATTAGGAAAAACTATTTCACTAGGAAGGTGGTGAAGCACTGGAAAGGGTTGCCTAGGGAGGTGGTGGAATCTCCATCTTTAGAGGTTTTTAAGGCCCGGCTTGACAAAGCCCTGGCTGGGATGATTTAGTTGGGGTTGGTCCTGCTTTGAGCAGGGGGTTAGACTAGATGACCTCCTGAAGTGTCTTCCAACCCTAATCTTCTATGATTCGGTAATGGACTAATACCATTGTCAAATTCTTTTTGTTCCTAACATATTTTAAAATCTCCTTACTGTCCTTGACTCTGGTGGCCATAGATTTCTTCTTGTGTCCCTTGACTTCCATTATCAATTTTCTACAGTTCCTACCTTCTGATTTATATATTGCTATCAATTTCTCCTTCATTTCCCTTAAATGATGCAGACAATATAAAAAGATAGTACAATTTCTGGGTTTGTGGCCAAAGTTTGGACGAAGCTGGTAGGATCCAGACCTGAGTTTTTGCAGCACTATTGGGATGGAGCACATCAGTGTCCAGATTTTTAAAGTGCAATAAGAGTGGCTAATCGTATTCTGGAATTTTGGGAGGTGGGGGATAAAATCTGGCAGATTCAAGGTGCCAAATCCGGGTATTTGTCAGACTGCTGTGTGTAGCAGCAGTGTCCACACTTGTTCTCAATATTTGTGGGGTAAATTAGAGATTTGGGCCATACACTGTCTAGATCAGGTGCTGCATTTGGGGCTTTGTTGCACTTGTGCCACAGTGCCAGGATCTATTACCATCTGGATTCACTGCTGTATCAGGAGCTTCCACTCCTCCTCTGATTAGGCATCAGAATTTGGGGAGGGGAAGGAAAAATTAGCAGGATGTGAGTTTTTGCACCTGTGTTGTGCTGCCATGAGGCTTGGCTGGGGCACCATAAGAGCCGAGTCCATGG
This sequence comes from Platysternon megacephalum, assembly GCA_003942145.1. Classification (NCBI taxonomy): domain Eukaryota; kingdom Metazoa; phylum Chordata; order Testudines; family Platysternidae; genus Platysternon; species Platysternon megacephalum. Next base: position 1,178,799 of record QXTE01000238.1, on the reverse strand, counting down.
GTGCTCCAGGACTAGAAAAAATGGTAGGTGCTAAGCACCCACCGGCAGGCCCCCCCTCAGCTCCTTCCCCTACCCCCAGCCTACCCTAATCAGCTGTTCAGGAGGCGCTGGGCGGGAAGAAATGGGGCATGGGTGAGAAGAGGCGGGGCGCAGGTGCGGCCTTGGGGGAAGGAGTAGAGCGTGGCCTGCCTGGGGCAGAACGGGGGTTCAGCACACCTGGCTCATTAGTAGTCGGCCTCTCTGCTCGGGGGTTTTAGTTCATTATGTACCAGCAGTGGCTCGGCTGAGTCTTCGTTCAGGGGACTGGGTTGGGTCCAAAACGGGCAGGATCCAGCGTTTACCATTGCCTCTAGCAGGCAGTTCTAGCTCCCCCGAACTCTTCTTAATCCCTGCCCCGTTCGTTCCTGCCCCCGGCCCCTCCCTCCTCAGCCGGACAGGCCACCCATAGGCCCGCCCATGGCGTAGGGACGCCGCGGGGCTGTGGTTAGCTCGCGGCAGGGTGAACCGAGGCGGTTCAGTCAGCGCGTTCCCGCGCCGCGCCCAACCGCCACCGCCCTGTGGGGGGGATGCCGCGCTGCAAGGAAGGGCTGGCGAGCGCTGCTGCCGCCTCCGCCTCGTATGTGGTGGGGGTCGATGTGGGCAGCACGACTCTGCGCTGCCACGTCTACGACAAGAGGACCGCAGTCAGAGGCTCCAGCAGCAAGAAGGTGAATGAGGGAAAGCGGCCGGGGGGAGGAGACGGCTGCTGTGGCTAGGGAGGAAGCTCAGCACCACCCACTAGGACATGTTATGGGGACCTGGTTCCTCTTCCCCTTCCGGGCACACTGTAACCCGCGCTCCCTCTCCCCCGGCAGTGCCTCGGAGACGGGGCTTTGCCGTCACCCCGCCCTTAGAGTGGGCCAGTCCCCGCCCCTCCACGGACAGACTCTGCCTCCCCTGGGGAGAGGGGCTCGTCTTCTTGCGGTGGCTCAGACTCTCCCTCAGCCAGCTTCGTTCCTAGGGCGCGGGAGCGCTGCCCCAGCAACCCCAGCGCCTCCTAGTGCAGCCTGCCACGCACGCACCTCCTCTGCCCACTCCCACTGCTCGGCAAGTGCACGGGGGGGAGGGGGAGGGGGAGGTTTGTAGGGGATTCTCGGGTACAAAATGAATAGAGACGGTCTCTCTTCCTCTTGTGAAGGAAGCATTTTGTAGCATGTTCTAATGAACGATTTCAATGCGCCTTGTTCCAGTTGTTCTAATGTCTTGTGGCAGCCTTTGCATTTGCATGTACTTCATTCAGGATTTTCCCAACCCGACTAAAATCACTTTACTTGCATAGAACGTGTTTATTGTGGAGGAGCCTCAGACACGTCACAAATGTGCGATAGCACTAGCGAAACGCAGCATGTTGTACATGGGGAAGGGATGTTTTAGCCAAGGAAGCCCTGGTAAAGCCCCTTCTCTTACTAAATGTGCTATATGGGGTGGCCAAATAGCAAATGCAGAGCTGCATGCGGCTCGCAGAGCCCCACACACCCCTCCCTCCCCATTCTCCGCCTACCAGACTGGGGAGGAGCTGGGGCTTCTGCCCTGCAGTAGGTGGGGCTTCAACCCTGCGGGAAGCGCCTGCCGGCATCATGGGCACTTCAACAGGAGTGGGGCTTCAGCCCCTAGCTCCGGCACGCTCCTCCGGTGGGGCTGAAGCCCTGGCAGGTGGACCCCATAGTGCAGAATCCCCCAAACTCCCCTCCCCACTGTACCACCATCACGTCGCAGGGCAGAAGTCCTGGCAGGCGCGCCCAGCCCTCAAACTTATGAAAATTATCATATGCAGTTTGGAGCATAGGCGCCAACTTTTCCTGGCACCAGTGGGTGCTCGTGCCCCCCCTGCCCTGCCCCCATTCCAACCCCTTCTCCAAAGTCCCCACCCCAACTCTGCCCCCTCCCTGCCCCTATTGGACCCCTTCCCCAAATCCTGGCCCCGCCTCTTCCCCAGCGCGCTGTTCCCCCTCCTCCCCGCCACGTGAAACAGCTGTTTCGCTGCTCAAGCGCTGGGAGCTAGGGGCAAAAAGCGGGCACGTGGTGCACTCATGGGAGGAGGCAGAGGTGAGCTGGGGGGGCGGGGCGGGGAGCGGCCGGTGGGTGCTAAGCACCCACCAATTTTCCCCCGTGGGTGCTCCAGCACTGGAGCACCCACGGAGTCGGCACCTATGGTTTGGAGGGTCAGTGAGTTTGGCCACCCTTGTGCTATATCCATGCAGAGCAGACGGGCCTTTGGTTTCTAAACTCTCATCCAGTTATCTTTTGCACTTCACATAACAAACCACTAGGGTGACCAGATGTCCCGATTTTATAGGGACAGTCCCGATTTTTGGGTCTTTTTCTTATATAGGTTCCTATTACCCCCCACCCCCGTCCCGATTTTTCACACTTGCTGTCTGGTCACCTTACAAACCACATGCATATTAAACTACATATTACTCCATGTATCTCTTATAAAGACAGAACTTGCTGGGATTTGACCCACTGGTTCCAGAGAGCGTTGGTGTTTAAAGTCAGAGCAGTCTTTTTAAAATAAAACTTTTAAGCCAACCAGAAATCTACTAACTAGGCCATCCTTGACAAAATGTAATTACAGTAACTCCTCACTTAACGTTGTAGTTACGTTCCTGAAAAATGCGATTTTAAGTGAAACAATGTTAAGCGAATCCAATTTACCCATAAGAATGAATGTGTGTGTGTGTGTGTGTGTGTGGGGGGGGGTGTTAGGTTCCAGGGACTTTTTTTTTTGCCATACAGTACAGTACTATAGTTGGGAGGTGCCCCCGCCTTACCCCACATAGGCACAGCCCACTGGCACTGGAGACAATGAGGTAGGCAAGGAGGCTGAAGATGCTGTAGGCTAGGAGAAGCACGTTGAGCAGCAGCAGCGGCAGCTTCCCCTACTCTGCAAGCACCAGGGGCGGGGGGCTCAACCCTTGGCCCGCCCACCCCCCCCCTTCCCCCAAACCCCCGCCCTTAACCTGCCTCTTCTTCCCCCCCCCCATCCCCTGCCTCCTGCCCGTGGCAATCAGCTGGCTTGCGATGTTCAGGGAGCAGGAGGGAGGGAGGAGCGAGGACTCGGTCCGCAGGCTCCCCACTCCCTCCCCTACCTCCTGCCCGCAGCAATCAGCTGGTTTGCAGTGTTTGGAAGACAGGGGAGGGTGGGGGAGCCTGCGCGCCTAGTCCTTGTTTCTCCCCCCCTCCCTCCTGAACGCCGCAAGCCAGCTGATTGCTGTGGAGGTGGAGGGAGAGGAGGAAGGTGCTGATCCGCGGGGTCTGATCCGTTGGGGAGGGGGCGTAGGGGAGCTGATGGGGGGGAGGGGGCTACCAGCTGTGGACAAAGCAGGCAGCCAAACGACGTTATAGCGAAGCATTGCACAATTTTAAATGGAGCATGTTCTCTAAGGGACGTAAGATCGAAACAACGTTAAGCTAGAGGACGTTAAGTGGGGAGTTACTGTATGTTCCCTCTGCTTGCTAGCAAAACTTACTTGTGCTCACTCACCTGCACTATTTGCTTTTTTTGCTCAAACCACTCTAATCATTTAACTGCCCCTGAATTTTGTGCCACAAACAAACCCACATCTGTGAATTGGCGTAAACCATTGGTTTCTAGCTCAATCTTTTTTTAGAGCTAGTGGGTGCTAAAATCAAATAAAAATTCAAGTGAGGGAGAACCAAGATGGTTCTCAGAATGAACTATTTTTCATGTCTGTTAACTATCAGGGCTAGAAACAAGTGCTGTGTGTTCACTGGAGGCTGATCCATGGTCCCACTGGTTATCAAAATGCTTTTGATATTTACTCCTGGGGGAATTCTGCACAGCTGTGTGCAGAATTCATGTCCCCTGCAGATTTCTGTGCTTCCCCACAAAAAAATGACTTTCTGACAGGGAAGCAAAGGAAAGTCACAAGCAGTCACATGTCCCTCCCCAGCAGCACGGGCACATTGTTTTGAGCGCCTGGAGCAGCTGGCAGAGAGGTAAATCACTGGGGTGAGGCTGGGAATGCCCCAGCCAGTGGCTCGTACCCTGCATGGGCTCAGCTGCTAGTCCCAGCTGGGTTACAGAGGACGGGACTTCAAGGAGCGGCTGGGGCTGGGTTAGACCCACCCCAGAAACCTCCCCTGGCTGCAGGAAGCTCTGCACACACACCCTTTTTACCCCCATCACTGCTTGGTCACAGGGGGAGGGGTCACTGTACGGGGAGCTGCTCCCCGTCTGCCCAACCCCCATGCACCCAGACCCCCCATACCTGCCCCACACACACCCAGAGCCCCCTGACTGAGCTGCCCTGCACCTGAAACCCCACCCCACCAAACCTCACCCCCTGCACCCAGGCCCTCCTGCGAAGTCTCACCCCCCCCCCCTTGCATCTGGATCCCCGCCTAGCCTCTCCCCCCCTGCATCTGGACCCCTACCACCACCCCTGCACCCAGACCACCCCTTGCACTCGAACCCCCCCTCCCCCCGGATGAGTCCCCCCCCTGAACCCGGACCCCCACCCCACTGAGCCCCAACCAGCTGCACCCGGACCTCCACTCTACCAATGTGCCCCAGCCACCTTCACCTGGACCCCCCATGCAGAGTCCCATTCCCCTTGCATCGGAACCTCCCAATGAGCCCCTGTGCATCCAGTTCCCCTACTGAGCCACCCTCACCCAGATTACCACACACCTGGTTCACCACACACTAAGCGCCTCCACGCTTGGTGTGACGGGTTGGATCACAGAAACCCCCTTGGGAACTGCCAACTGATGTGCCAAGACTACTTCTGCCCCTGCTTTCCCTGCCAGCTCGGGACCCCAGCACCCTGTCTTGCTAAGCCAGACATGCCCGTCTGCTCCAACAAAGACCCAGGGTCTGAATTACTTGCCCCAAAGCTGCAGACTTAACTGAAAGCAGCTTACAGAAGTGTTCTTGTCTTTAACCCTCAGATGCCCAACTCCCAATGGGGTCTAAACCCAAATAAATCGGTTTTACCCTGTATAAAGCTTATACAGGGTAAACTCATAAATGGTTCGCCCTCTATAACACTGAGAGAGAGAGATGCACAGCTGTTTGCCTCCCCCCCAGGTATTAATATATACTCTGGGTTAATTAATAAGTAAACAGTGATTTTATTAAATACAGAAAGTAGGATTTAAGTGGTTCCAAGTAGTAACAGACAGAACAAAGTGAATGACCAAGCAAAATAAAATAAAACACGCAAATCTAAGCCTAATACAGTAATACAACTGAATACAGAAAATCTCACCCTTAGAGATGTTTCAATAAGTTTTTTTTTCACAGACTGGACACCTTCCTAGTCTGGGCACAATCCTTTCCCCTGGTACAGCCCTTGTTCCAGCTCAGGTGGTAGCTAGGGGATTCCTCATGATGGCTGCCTCCCCCTTTGTTCTGTTCCACCCACTTATATATATCTTTTGCATAAGGCGGGAATCGTTTGTCCTCTGGGTTCCCACCCCTCCTCTCAATGGAAAAGCGCCAGGTTAAAAATGGATTCCGGTTCAGGTGACATGATCACATGTCAGTGTAAGACTTCATGCCCACTTGCCAGCACACAGGTATACAGGAAGACTTACAGGTAAAACAGAGCCATCTGCAGTCAATTGTCCTGGTTAATGGGAGTCATCAAGATTCCAAACCACCATTAATGGCCCACACTTTCCATAATTACAATAGGCCCTCAGAGTTATATTTCATATTTCTAGCTTCAGATACAAGAGTGGTACATTTATACAAATCGGATGATCACACTCAGTTGATTATAAGCTTTGTAATGATACCTTATAAGAGACCTTTTGCATGAAGCATATTCCAGTTACATTAGCATATTTTCATAAAATCGTATAGAGTGCAACGTCACACTTGGATCCTTGCCCCGCACCTGGATTGGGGGCCAGAGCTGGGCATGTGTGCGAGACTCTGTCCATCTCACTTGCTATCTTGGTGTGCATAGTATGGAGGGGCAGGACCTGGGGTGTTTCTGGGGCAGGCCTGGCCCTTGCAGTGCGTCAGAGTCAGGTGCAGCCTCACCACTGTGTCCCAGGGCGGTGGAGGGCTACACTACAGGGTGATTTCCCACCGCCATGCAGTCAGTGGCCTGTGCTCCCCACTGCCATGCTGGAGCCTCCACATTTAAAATATGCAGAATTTTTAATTTTTTGGCGTAGAATTCCTTCAGCAGTAATTGGTTGAAGATTGAGTATAGCAAATCCTGGACTGCAAACTAGTGTAATTTTCATCTTTGATATACTCTCTGGGTAATTGTCACATCAAAATGTGAGCAGCCAGAAAATGGCTATAGCCGTGTTAGTTCTGGAGCAAGAGTGGACAAGGGTATCCTACTATATTGTGCCAGCGAATATACTGAAATACATTAATTTTGATTATGAAAAGGTCCTTTCTTGGGAAGATGGAAGAGAGGAGTATGCACTTGTTGTAGGGAGATTATTAGGGGTTAGGAGCACTGGGTTGTGGTCTCAACTGTGAAGATTATTTTTTTAACTCATCTTGGGCAAGTTATCTAGTATCTTTCTCCCTCAGTTTAACTCTCTACATTACGGGTATAATAATGCCTACATCACAGTTGTGTTGTGAAGCTTAATGTTGGCAAAGTGCTTTGACATCCTTTAATGAAAGGTGCTACATAACTGCAAAGTATAATTAAATTATACTCTGAATTAGTGGCTACTGTTTAATATTTTCTTCACAGTAGAGTTTGAGTGCAGATATGTCATGATGATGAACATGACTGGGGTGCAGTATAAGTATTTAAATGGAATATTATATTGGTCACAGGAGCGGCTCAAAGATCAGCATTAGACATAAAAACTGCCTATTGTTTCCTTTGAACATTCCTATACTTTGGATGCAAGAATCTCTTAGCCTTTTATATTTTTAATTTATTCTACCAATAATATACTGATAGAATTAGTAGTAAGGTGAACTTCAAATGTGTTAAGTTCCAAAGAAACAGAAGAGATCATTTTATCTGTCCTTGATTTGAAAAATGTATATTACGTTAGCTTTTTTGTTAGACTGATTAGTATTAAAATTTTTTTATAGACATTAGATTTGCTATTTAATGTTCAGTTTAACTCTTGATAGAGTTTTTTGTAGTTTTCTTTAATACAAAATTGGCTAATACTCACTAAAAATAACTTTTGTTAGTCCTTAGAGAGAACTCTGCAGTACAGCTCAAGTGCTGAGCTGGTAGCTATACTCTAATGCAGTTAAAACATCTGTGACCCATCATACATGAAGTAACAGTTCGGTGGTAATTCAGTTAAACAGTTAGCATAAAAGCACTTTCATGTGTTTTGCAGTTGAAAATGGTGTGCTAAAGTTTGTTTTTAATTTTCCATGGTTATAATTCAGCAGCACTCTAGTGGGTTGTCAGTTCCTGTTTTAAGGCCACATCTATGCTACAAAAAGCCTGTTTTTTGTTTTTGTTTTTTTTAAAGGTGGTTTACGCAAACAGTGTAGATGGGTGCACCAGTCATTATAGGTTAGTCACAACTATCTTCAAATGTTTTTTTTTTTTTTTAAATGTTTGAGACTACTCTTGATGGTGCTGAATGAAGCAATTTTAGAAAATGTCTGTTTTTAGTGCAGACTGGGACTGACTCACAAATAAGTTTGGTGATTTTTTTTGTCTTCATGCTCAATTGTATACATGACAGAAATGCCACAGAGGTTGGTAAAATGAGTTGTTTTTGCTTTCTAAACCCAGTACAAGATCAACACACATTGATTTATTAAGTTAGGATTGAGATACATCAGCGAAGGTGTGTAGGCTAGTTTGGAACAGCACTCAACTCAACATTCAATGCTGAGCTCAAAACAGTGTTGTAAGTTTCTCATTTTGGAGAACATTACAGCAGAAAATACAGTATGGACATTTCTCTGGGCTTGTCTACACTGGCTTTTTACAGCGCTACAACTTCTCGCTCAGGGGTTTGAAAAAACACCCCCCTGAGCGCTGCAAGTTTCAGCTATGTAAGGTGCCAGTATAGACAGTGCACCAGCTCTGGGAGCCATGTCCCTCGTGGAGGTGGTTCATACTTGGTGTGTGGAGACTGTAGGAACCACTTTAGAATATGGCAGGTACCATGCTTCTGAATTCAGTGATTGGAATCTGTATGTAGAAAGCTCTGGGCAGTCTTTCTTTTAAGCTATACAGACCTTTAGAAAAGGTTCACAATTCAAAACTGACATAAGACTCAAGGTTTGTTATTTTCATCGTGTTGTAAGTAAAAGTTTTGGTTTGTCATTTTTATTTATTTCATGTGGCATGGTTTTTTTCTCTTGTCAGTCTACTAAAAACAAACAAACAAACCCCACAACCTTTCTTGTTCTTAGGCCATGAACAGGGTAGATAAAAATCAGTGATTTAAAGACTTTTTAAAAATTGGATTTTTTAATGTAAATCTAATTTTTTGATAAAAATACATTTTCCTTTTAAAAAATAAACCTGTTTATATTTGAATTTTAAATTGACAATCTGTTAAGGCCTAAATTTAGTATAATCTCTAGAATCATTTAAATTGAATTAAAAAATATTTGCTACTGAAGTTTTAAAGAAAGGCAAACCACTGAACTGGTGGAAGTCACTGGCTAAGTACCAGGAACCGGAAGTGCTAAACAAGTTTTTGACAGTAGTAGCTTCTGCAGATACAGAAACCGTTTTAAAATGTTATTTTTGTGCATTTTAAATGAATTCCAATTTCTATCCAAATGAAGCTTGACACAAATCACATCGAAAAAATTAATCACCGGGTAAAGTAGGGGTTGCACACTTCGTAGTCTTGTGCCAAACTCATTGCATACACCAAGGGCTTCTTGCATTCCTCCGTTTCACCCCACAAGTTCTGGGTGCCAATTTTTTATCTCCCTCGAATTCAGGGACTTGTGCATCTCCTCTCACCCCGTACCATTGCAGAGGTTCTGTTTGCCTCCACTTCTCCCGTGCCAGCGGCTGTGTGCCCATATGTCCCTCATTCCCCTTTGCCCTTATACCCCCCATTTTCCCCTTCTACCCCATTTCAGGATCCTACATTCTCGCCCTACCAGGGGATCTGTGTGCGCCCCCTTCCCCCATGCCAGGATCTGTCTGCCCCCATGCCAGGGGCTTTGTGCCCCCACTCCCCTCTCGCCCCCCCCCATGCAGGGGCTCTGTGTGGCCCCCATCCCAAGCTTCCCTATGCTTCCTCCCTCCATGGCTCAGTGTGCCCCCTTTCCCCCATCATTATTATTTCTCTTCTTTCTATCTGGGAGATAAGTCATTCAGGCAGGAGTGGCCCTAGCAAATTTGCTGACCAGGGCAGAAATTGTATTCGGTGACCCCACAGTTGTCAAGGGGGTGGGAAATAAAATGGTCCAGCGCCTCCTGGAAGTTGGTGCAAAGGGCAATTGCCCTGCTCGCCACCCCCGTGGAACCAGCCTGCATTCAGACTGTCAACTTGTTAAACTCTTTTGGGAGGAGTATTGTTATGCTGGAAGGCATTTATTGGTGTCAACAAGTTCTTTGATATATAGAGGATTACAAAGGTGGTTGAAGCTGTTAGATGGGAGGATCCACACATCCATCATTCCAGTTTTCTGATTTTCCCCAAAATCAACAGGGTTCTGCCCATGGAGACCTGGATCATTCCCAGAAATGTATTTCATTGGATGTGGTGTTCAGAAGTCATCATGTTACAGGCAAACAGAAATGCCATCAAGTTGAGCAGAAGGCCTCGCAAATTTGGTCATTCACCAATTTCTAACCAAAAAAAATTTTTTTTTAACTTAAAATCTGTATGTTAAACTATATTGTTGTTTAAATAAATGTGTACTGACATACTGTATCCTCCTGGTTAGAAAAAAGAAGTATCAACGTATACCAACAAATGAGAATAAACCTTTCTTTACTAAAAAGTAAAACTATCAAACAAGATTAAAATAATTGATTTTAATTGTGGTTTCTTGCCTGTTGGTTTAAATCAGTCTAAAATATGGATTATTGTTATTTGCAGGGGGAAAATAGAAGATCCAAGATAACAAAATCTAAAAGAATATACAAAGCATGTGTTATCTACTTTTCCTAATTTTACATGGGAGTTGTAAAATAACAACATAATTATGATAAAATAAATGAGCAGATGTTTAGCAATAAAAAATCCCTTTTAATATGTGTGGCTTTAAAAAAAATTGTTAAACTTGCAACAAATGTAAATTTTTGATTTAAAACTGTACTTAAAAACTACAATTAAAGTCCTTTCTATACCTTCCTCCTCAGTTTTCTGAGCAGAATTTCCTTCTTGCTGGAGTGCAACAAAAACTAATTCTTTCTGCTTTGAAAACATTAACACAGTTGGGACAGGATTTTCTCCTGCCTAGCAAGAAATCTAAATGAGCCTACTTGTTCCACTTCAGTGAGCAGGAAGGCCAGTTAAAGCTCTGGGGATGAACCCTTCTGTATTATGGGCTTATTAAAGGGAACATTTTAAATGTAAAGGGGTGAGATCCATCTCTAATATTCCTCCAGTGTGTCAGTGGAGTTACAGTAGGGATGTATACTGGTCCCTATTGTGTATACTGCAGGAGCCTTGACACTCATAGTATTGTTACTGTTCATAGTAATACTATACTTCTTGTAAACAGGTAGAAACACTTCATCCTCATTTTGGCTGGGTTGAACTAGATCCTGAAGTTCTGTGGACTCAGTTCATGGATGTAATAAAAGAGGCAGTACAAGGTAATCATTCATGAAACCAAAGAATAGTAGCTGATGTTAACTAAAACCATTTAATCTGTTAGTTATTTTTGTACTTATGCAACATGTAATCTCCTGAAAACATATTAATATTGCTGAATAGGAAACTACAAAATACCTTAAGAACTGTCTAACGACCTAATCCTGTAAACCCTTATGCATCTAAATAACTTAATACATGAAAATTTTCACACGAGCATGTGTTTACAGGATTGGGCCCTTGTTTAGTTATTTTAATGAAGCTTTCAGTAATAACTTACCAGAGAGCAACAAAAATCTCAAATTAGTACTAATTTTGGTTCACTGTGTATAGTCCTTCAGTTTAAATTGGATTTCTTAACATATCCTTTGGGCGAAATTCAGCCTTTGGACATCTTGCATGCAAGTCCCTTTGAAATCAACCAAAACTCCCTTCAGGGTATGTGAAGACCAAATTTAGTCCTTAAACATTTATATAATTTCTGGAACACTAATTTTGAACTTAAAATAAAAAATCTTTGTTATTACACAAAAGGTGTCATAACAAAATTAGTAAGTCACTCAGCAAATATGAAATTCTACAATTTAATTTTTTTTAAATGTAAAGGGACATTGTCAACTTAAAAATCATATATAGTAAACAAAGACACTTCTTACATTACTAATGCCTATATTAAAATCCAGTTTGCATGTTGCTAATCATGCTTTTTGTTCACTTTCTGTATTTTGATTTTTTTTTTCTCAGCATAAATAATGAAAATCAGTTCAGGTTATTAAAGTTGCAGTGTTTGGGCTTAAACTCTGAGGAAAAGTTTTTTAAAACAGCTGTTTTCACTGGAATTTAGAAAAGATAATTGTGGAGATATTTCTATTTCTAGAAGATTTTATAAAAGCATTCATTTACAAAATATAAATTTTAGACCACATTTAGTATGTTTGCCTTTAATTCTAGAAATATTCATTTAAAGAGTTCTGCCTTCTTGAGTTTGAATGATTATATGAAGTCTCTTTCAGTAGCTCAGAGATCACAAATTATTTTTTTCTTAGATTTGTGAGCTCCATGGGGCAGGGATACATTGTCTGTATGAGTGCTTCCACAAACTAATAATATCAATAAGACGTACGTTATCAGGGTGAAGCCTCTCCATTGTCCATGCAACACAAAAGTGATTTTGTTTGTTTATAGGACTTTCTTGCCTTTCATCTAGCCTATGTTATGCTCCCAAAGGTATCTAGAACATCCCTATTGAAAGTCTCATTACTTCTGCCATGGGGGCACAGTAGTTGTCTTCCCTTCTTGATGCTTCCTGAATAGGCCTACAGGGATTGCCTAATAAAAATATAGGCAATGAAAGGGCCAATGTGCAGAAGTTGCTTTTGTAAAATCCAGGATTATGTGTCCAACTATTTTGGAACAAATTGGTCTAGCTCTGCTGATCCGTGCTGTGTACTTGGCTATTTCAGCAGTTATGTCACTTGTTTAGCTGTCCAATCAGTACAAATCAGTATTTATTACATTTGTTGAATAATTTCCTAACTTTCCATAAGGTGTATATTTATGTCATGTTCTAATATTAGCATAAAAGTGATTTCTCAACTTTTAAAATATATTTTTACTTTTAGCTGCAGGACTACAAATGAATCAAATTGCTGGTCTTGGCATTTCAACACAGAGAGGAACTTTCATTACATGGAACAAGTATGTACAGTGTGTGCAGGTTAAAATGAATACACGTTGCAAAAGTGTATTGGTTTTCCCTATAAATTTAAGCACTTTAGGTTTTTTTTATTTGTTCTGTAAAGAGCTTACAATCTAACTTTACATGAGCACAGAGAGTGAAGATAACCTATAGTAGAAAGGGAGGTGAGGCAAGGGAAGGACAAACGTTACAGCAATAAAATCACGCAATTACTCAGTTTAGGTATACAGCTTGATGTTTCAGATGTTTGTGTAGTGCATATACTCTGATTCACTTTCTGTAGGCAGTGTTCCTGACTGTTACCCAGTTCTTCCAGAGAGTTAGAGAACAGAGTATGTGAAAGAACTGTGGATGCATCTAGTATGTCATGAAGAGCCAAGTGAATAAGGTGTGACCTTCTTTAATTGTGGAAAACAGAACAGGAAAAATCACACTTCAGAAATTGTGTTTGGTGAGGGGGTAACTCCTTATCAAAAACAAAAACAAAACAAAAAAACTATTGCTGCACAATCCAGGCATAGATATCGCTATTGGAGATGTTAGGGGTAAAAGTTGAGACACTGAGTCACAAGTGCATCCAATTTAGGTTTAATAATTTCAGACAGAATTATTATCACTTTATAAAAAAAAGAACGAGGAGTACTTGTGGCACCTTAGAGACTAACAAATTTATTTGAGCATAAACTTTCAGAGGCATGCATCTAATGAAGTGGGCTTTAGCCCACGAAAGCTTATGCTCAAATACAGGGCCGGCTTTAGGCCGATTCCCCCGAATCGGGCCCCGCGCCTAAGAGGGCCCCACACCCTAAAGAAGAGGGCCTAACTTAGGTGCCTTTTTAATTTTTTTACTCACCCGGCGGCGGTCCGGGTTTCCGGCAGCACGTTGGCAGCAGGTCCTTCACTCGCTCCGAGTCTTCGGCGGCATTTCGGCGGCGGGTCCTTCAGTGCCGCGGAAGACCCGCTGTGAAGGACCCGCTGCCAAAGTGCCGCCGAAGACCCGGACCGCTGCTGGGTATTCGAATTGGGCCCCGCACAGGGCCGGCTCCAGGCACCAGCTGACCNTTTTTTTTTTTTTTTTTTTTTTTTTTTGCTGCCTGGGGCAGCAAAAACCCTGGAGCCGGCGCTGGCCCCGCACTTACTAAAGCCGGCCCTGCTCAAATAAATTTGTTAGTCTCTAAGGTGCCACAAGTACTCCTCGTTCTTTTTGCTGATACAGACTAACACGGCTACCACTCTGAAACCTGTCACTTTATAGTGTCTGGACATACATTTATGCCAGACAAATAACAACAGATGAGACAGAATTGGTAAATGGGCCCAAATGACCACATTTTGGGGCCCTGGGAAGTTCTTCCACCTTCCATGATAGTCCTCGCCTTCTCTGATCTTAGTCTGGTCCTTCAGTCCCATTCTTCAGTTTCTACTCCAGTGTTTCTCCAGTTGGGACCATGTTCTTTTATACAGTTCTGCATTACAGATGACTTAATTTTTATCCAATCGGCTTTTAAGATATCAAATTTTTGGATTTTAGGTAACCCATACGTTACTGTTACTAGCTTTGCCCGTTACTTTGGGGTATGCTCATTTATTAGGGTTACTCTTCTGGGATGGCGGGTGTTCTGTACTTCTATCAATGTATTGCTTGCGTCACTTGTGTTCTCATACGGAGCTCTACTTCTCCCTGCTGCAAGTTCCCTCCCAATGGAGCTATCCTGCAGGACCTAGGTTCCCCAGGGCTGGGTTCTTCCAGCCCCAGAAGCAGACGCACACACTCACACACACACTAACAGAGCGTGTCTGAGAGGACTGGGTTAATCAGCACTCTCAAGCTGACCCCTTATATGTCCCTGGACTCAGTAGGCTGGGTTGAGCAACACTTTCAGTCTGCCACCCTCATATGCCCCTGGACTCAGCAGACTGGGTCGAGCAGCACTTCCAAGCTGCCACCCTCATATGTCCCAGTTTCAGCACGTCTCTATCCCCACTTTCACGTTACAGTTGTTATAGTAGTAACCCACTTGATGAGCAAACCCCACAGGATTTTTGGGCGCTGCAGGGATCTTTTAGCTTAGGTACGAGGAGTGTTGCTGCAGAGCGAATGAGGAAACCAAAAAAACACATGAAGGCAGGCGGGGGGGGGGGAGGAAGAGAAGCAACCAGCTTAATCATGAAAGTTATTTATTGCCAGGTAATAAACATAGGGGAGCCAAACTAACAAAACAGTTATAATATTAAATCTAACTTAAATTTGATTATAAAAGTCAGGTTTACAAAACTATAGCTGATCACACAAGTCAGGATCAGAAGGCTATACCTAGAGAGAGAGAATGAGCTGGGTTCTCACCACTCCATGAAGCTTGAATCAATTGGGGGTCCCAGGTAGTGGTGGTAGCTGAGGATCCGGAGTGCTGGAGACAAGCAGAGCCCCCAGCATGATCAGTCAGGAGAAGATGAAGTCTCAATGGAGCTAATGCAGATTTTGGATCCAGGCGAACACTTACTTGAGCATGGGTAGGAGCTTTTGTAGAGAAACAACAGTGGTTCAAGGGAGAACACTAGATTTGTTTATGTGTAAACAAGGAAGTATACCAAAGTTGTTTTGTTCAGACCATGGGAGCTGATCATTTCTGACTTTGGGTGGTGTTCCTTGGAGGGAGCTCACAATGCAGTTAGGGAGCGTCACTATTTTGGATACCAATAAAGGATTTATTACTAGAATTGGTCTGATAACTACTGAGCTGGGTGTGTGCCGGTGTGGGTTCATTAACATCTGGAGCAGAGATCCCCCCAAGCATTCAGTGCTTCCCACACAGTTCTTACACACACACATGCTTTACCAATATAGATTAAAACAGACCCCTTTTCCTGGATAACATCAAAGGAACAGTGAGACTTATTCCCAGGTTGTGGGAAGAAGCATTCATCATGTTCCTCCAATGCTTGGTCTTCACAGATATAGCCCAAACCTTCTTTTCTCCTACACCCCTTTACATTTACTGTGTTCGACACATTATCTTTCTGCCAGGCCCAAGTGTTAGGATCTCTGGAGTACATTACTGAGTTATCATTAATCTGTAGTCCCAGTGGGACTACTGGGTGGATTACTCTAATTTCTTTGCCTGCCACAATTATCAGGAATAACTGCAAGCTTTGCTGATGGTGATTGTATGAAGCATTAACTAGTCTCCACCAGGGCCGGAGGACTAATTCTTCCTCCGTTACATGGGGCTGAATCAAGTTGATTACCTCCATGGGAATTTGCCCTGCTATGGCTTGCCGAATCATTCCCATGCTTATGTTCTGGGTGAGAGCCTGAGCTTGCTCACATGCTGAGGTCAATGAGACATTATTCTGGAGGGACTGTACACCAGACATTAACTCTTCATCTTTTTCTATGAGTCTTTCTCACCCAAGAAATACCTTACTTATTAACTGCTGTTCCTCACTTAACTGTTTCAAAGATACTGTTAATGTAGTTCCCATCTTTCCTATATTTTTGGTGGCATATGAAAGTTTATTAGCCAGAATTTCTATGTTTGCGGCATCAACTAAAGAGATTCCTGTTCCTACAGGTGCAATCCAATCGATTCCCTTTTTACTCTATTCACATGGTGAGCCCCTTGCCACATTCTTACCCATTCATCCCAACCCTTATGGCTAGTTCAAATCAAGGGAGTGCATACAGGTGTTATGTGAGAGAGATTCATGCCTTTTAACTGGATTTGAACTTCCTTCAGAGAAGTCTGAGGTTGAAGAACCAAATGTTCTTGTTGATCCAATTTTAACACATGGGGTCCTGAAATTGGGGCTCTTAAATGTGGAGGGGAGTGAGGTTTGTAATCAGAGGGTCAAAATTTAAAGCTGTTTTTTGTTGTTGGCCCAATTCCATTCTGTACAATCCGGGCTCATGGAATCCCTCCGAAATGACAGTGTGCCCATAGAATTTAAATCAAATTGTTGGCACGAGCTTGTCACAATGTGTACCCTTTAATGGAACTACCCAGTCTGTGGGACCTTGCTGAATCAAGTCATGTCCAGCTAAATTCCAGTTCAGCGGTTCCCAGTTTACGAGGAACCGTGTGATATTCTTGCCTGCTGGCGTGATCAGAGACAGCTGCAGTTCATCTCTGGGTAACGGAGGTGTCTGGGTTCTGACGACAATGATGACACGTAGGGGAATGGTTGCTCCCAAACAGCGAAGGAAACCAGGACTATCCTGCACCTTCCGCCACCCGGGAGGCTGTCATTGGTTGCGTTTGATGGTGTACGTCCCTTTTGAGACCACAACGGCTTACAGAAGAATGGAACAGAGTCTGGTGTGGTCTTAGTTTCATAACAAAACTTGAGTGACTCTCCGGTGGCACTCTGCGTGCAATTGGCAACGCTTTCCCAGGGGCAATCAGAGGAGTTGCTGGCAGCGTAGAACTGGTAGCGATGCTGCAGGGCCAGGGGGTTGCTTCCATTGCCATAGAATCCATGCATGTGGCACAGCAATTTTACTTCCTGGGCTCCAGCTGGCAAGCACCTTCAGAGGGATCACAGGTTCAGCATAGAGCCTGGACAGCATCAGACTCCAGACACTTATGAACAGCAGAGTGCTGGTGCAACGGTGGGATGTCATGGCTCGTGTTCGGGACCTGTGAGGGGGCAGAGAAAAGAGAACAAACTCCCACGCTCCCCCCGTATATACTGGGAGAGTCTGGGACCAATATTGCAGGGTGAACATGAAGCAGTGACCTACATGAGGGTGGCCATAATAAGTCGAGGGCTTCTCTGGCCTTTTCCTGCCTCAACATCGGGGTAAGCACTGACAAGCCCACCCAACACGTATTTTCCAACGGCCCTAAGCCATTCCTCCTTGCTAGCCAACAAGGGTGGCTGGCAGGATGGAGAAGACAGTTATGCTATTCCTTATGGGTTAGGTGGTTTACCCTTCCACTCTTTGAGCTGTGAGGAATGAAACCATTTCCGCCAGGGTTTCCCATTTTTTCCATTCAGGATTTCTACCTGATAAACACTGGGGCTGGCTTGATTCACAATAAAGCAGGGGCCACCCCATGTGTGTGTTAAAGAGTGCTCCTTTGCTGAAAACTTTCTGTACGTTACTGGTTGGCCTAATTGTTACCTGCACAAAATTCTCTGTTACTTACACACTCTAGGGGCACCCACCTTTACCCAGTTCCTAGGGCTCAAGGCATAACCCTCTTAATTTAGGCACCTCCACCCTTTCCCAGTTCATAGGGCTCCAGGCGAAGGGCATCTAACTTTACTCTTCTGTGGGCTCTGGGATCTACTCCTCCATGGGCTCCGAGCAAACACCCTTTCCCTGTGGACTCAAGGCTTAATCTTTTGCGGGTTTACGGGATGTCCCACCAGCGAAAGAGCCCCACACAGTAATACCCCACTCAATCTCCACCTATTAACAATTACCAAAACAGAATGCACACGCCATACACCCAATGCTCACCACTCCCAACAAGACAGATGAACCCTTTCTGATGGCCAGCCAGGGTCAGGTCTATCTGGAGGACTCCAGCCTCCACATGTTGCCACCGGCAGAGTGCCAAGGTCTAGCAGCTCCGATCCTGGGGCTGTTTCCTGGAGTTGGTTCCCTTAAAGCACCCCCTTTCCCAGGGGCATTTCCCCTTCTTCATTACCCATCTCTCTAACCTGCTGGTTTTCTCCTGTCTCAAGCGAGCAGCCAAGGTTTTTTTCCCCAGACATCTCTACTTCCCTTATCTCACTAAAGATCCCTACCAAAAATCCCTTTCATGCAGTCACATTATTGCTCTAAAATCTTTACAATTAGGGAGCTTCACTATTTTGGATACCAATAAAGGATTTATTATGAGAATTGGTCTGATAACTACTGAGCTGGATGTGTGCAGGCGTGGGTTCATTAACATCTGGAGCAGAGATCCCCCAGGATGCAGTGCTTCCCTGCTTTTCTGGTCCCAGAAAGGGGAAAAAACTCATAGGCAGGAGTTGTAGACCAAGCTGGATGAGCAAGCATCTCAGAGAGGTGATTAAGAAAAAGCAGAAAGCCTACAAGGAGTGGAAGATGGGAGGGATCAGCAAGAAAAGCTACCTTATTGAAGTCAGAACATGTAAGAATAAAGTGAGAAAGGCCAAAAGCCATGTAGAGTTGGACTTTGCAACGGAAATTAAAACTAATAGTAAAAGGTTCTATAGCCATATAAATAAGAAGAAAACAAAGAAAGAAGAAGTGGGACCGCTAAACATTGAGGATGGAGTGGAGGTTAAGGATAATTTAGGCATGGCCCAATATCTAACCAAATACTTTGCCTCAGTCTTTAATGAGGCTAATGAGGAGCTTAGGGATAATGGTAGGATAACAAATGGGAATGAGGATATGGAGGTAGATATTACCACATCCGAGGTAGAAGCCAAAGTCGAACAACTTAATGGGACTAAATTGGGGGGCCCAGATAATCTTCATCCAAGAATATTAAAGGAACTGGCACATGAAATTGCAAGCCCATTAGCAAGAATTTTTAATGAATCTGTAAACTCAGGGGTTGTACCGTATGACTGGAGAATTGCTAACATAGTTCCTATTTTTAAGAAAGGGAAAAAAAGTGATCCGGGTAACTACAGGCCTATTAGTTTGACATCTGTAGTATGCAAGGTCTTGGAAAAAATTTTGAAGGAGAAAGTAGTTAAGGACATTGAGGTCAGTGGTAATTGGGACAAAATACAACATGGTTTTACAAAAGGTAGATCATGCCAAACCAACCTGATCTCCTTCTTTGAGAAGGTAACATTTTTTAGACAAAGGAAACGCAGTGGATCTAATTTACCTCGATTTCAGTAAGGCATTTGATACGGTTCCACATGGGGAATTATTAGCTAAATTGGAAAAGATGGGGATCAATATGAAAATGGAAAGGTGGATAAGGAACTGGTTAAAGGGGAGACTACAACGGGTCATACTGAAAGGTGAACTGTCAGGCTGGAAGGAGGTTACTAGTGGAGTTCCTCAGGGATCGGTTTTGGGACCAATCTTATTTAATCTTTTTATTACTGACCTTGGCACAAAAAGTGGGAATGTGCTAATAAAGTGTGTCATCCGCAAAAAGCTGGGAGGTATTGCCAATACAGAGAGGGACCGGGATATCCTACAGGAAGATCTGGATGACCTTGTAAACTGGAGTAATAGTAATAGGATGAAATGTAATAGTGAAAAGTGCAAGGTCATGCATTTAGGGATTAATAACAAGAATTTTTGTTATAAACTGGGGACGTATCACTTGGAAGTAACAGAGGAGGAGAAGGACCTCGGCGTATTGGTTGATCACAGGATGACTATGAGCTGCCAATGTGATATGGCTGTGGAAAAAAGCTAATGCATTCTTGGGATGCATCAGGCGAGGTATTTCCAGTAGAGCTAAGTGAGTGTTAGTACCATTATACAAGGCACTGGTGAGACCTCATCTGGAATACTGTGTGCAGTTCTGGTCTCCCATGTTAAGAAGGATGAATTCAAACTGGAACAGGTACAGAGAAGGGCTACTAGGATGACCCGAGGAATGGAAAACCTGTCTTATGAAAGGAGACTCAAAGAGCTTGGCTTGTTTAGCCTAACCAAAAGAAGGCTGAGGGGAGATATGATTGTTCTCTATAAATATATCAGAGGGATAAATACCAGGGAGGGAGAGGAATTATTTAAGTTCACTACCAATGTGGACACAAGAACAAATGGATATAAACTGGCCATCAGGAAGTTTAGACTTGAAATTAGATGAAGGTTTCTAACCATCAGAGGAGTGAAGTTCTGGAATAGCCTTCCAAGGGGAGCAGTGGAGGCAAAAGACCTATCTGGCTTCAAGACTAAGCTTGATAAGTTTATGGAAGGGATGGTATGATGGGATAGCCTAATTTTGGCAATTAATTGATCTTTGACTATTAGCAGTAAATATTCCTAATGGCCTGTGATGGGACACTAGATAGGGTGGGATCTGAGATACTACAGAGAATTCTTTCCTGGGTGTCTGGCTGATGAGTCTTGCCCATATGCTCAGGGTTTAGCTGATCGCTATATTTGGGGTCGGGAAGGAATTTTCCTCCAGGGCAGATTGGCAGAGGCCCTGGGGGACTGTTTTTTCGCCTTCCTCTGCAGCGTGGGGCACGGGTCACTTGCTGGAGGATTCTCTGCACCTTGAAGTTTTTAAACCACAAGTTGAGGACTTCAGTAGCTCAGACATAGGTCAGGGGTTTGTTACAGGAGTGGGTGGGTGAGATTCTGTGGCCTGCGTTGTGCAGGAGGTCAGACTAGAACAGGGGTCTCAAACACGCGGGCCGCGGGCCGCATGTGGCCCACAGGGTTATTGCATGCGGCCGTGAGCTCCTCATGGCCCCCCTGCCCTCCTCCAACGTTTACCTAGAGTGGCTGCCTGCCTGCCCTGCCCCCGCACCGGGAATCAGCTGGAACCTGGGGAAGGAGGGGCGCAGGGGTGTGTGTGGCTGTTGCTTCAGGCACCGCCCCCAGCAGTTCCCATTGGCCGGGAATGGGGAACTGTGGCCAATGGGAGCTGCTGGGGGCGGTGCCTGAAGCAACAGCCACACACACCCCTGCGCCCCTCCTTCCCCAGGTTCCAGCTGATTCCCGGTGCGGGGGCAGGGCAGGCAGGCAGCCACTCTAGGTAAACGTTGGAGGAGGGCAGGGGGGCCATGAGGAGCTCACGGCCGCATGCAATAACCCTGTGGGCCACATGCGGCCCGCGGCCCGCGTGTTTGAGACCCCTGTTCTAGTCTGACCTCCTGCACAACGCAGGCCACAGAATCTCACCCACCCACTCCTGTAACAAACCCCTGACCTATGTCTGAGCTACTGAAGTCCTCAACTTGTGGTTTAAAAACTTCAAGGTGCAGAGAATCCTCCAGCAAGTGACCCGTGCCCCACGCTGCAGAGGAAGGCGAAAAAACAGTCCCCCAGGGCCTCTGCCAATCTGCCCTGGAGGAAAATTCCTTCCCGACCCCAAATATAGCGATCAGCTAAACCCTGAGCATATGGGCAAGACTCATCAGCCAGACACCCAGGAAAGAATTCTCTGTAGTATCTCAGATCCCACCCTATCTAGTGTCCCATCACAGGCCATTAGGAATATTTACTGCTAATAGTCAAAGATCAATTAATTGCCAAAATTAGGCTATCCCATCATACCATCCCTTCCATAAACTTATCAAGCTTAGTCTTGAAGCCAGATAGGTCTTTTGCCTCCACTGCTCCCCTTGGAAGGCTATTCCAGAACTTCACTCCTCTGATGGTTAGAAACCTTCATCTAATTTCAAGTCTAAACTTCCTGATGGCCAGTTTATATCCATTTGTTCTTGTGTCCACATTGGTAGTGAACTTAAATAATTCCTCTCCCTCCCTGGTATTTATCCCTCTGATATATTTATAGAGAACAATCATATCTCCCCTCAGCCTTCTTTTGGTTAGGCTAAACAAGCCAAGCTCTTTGAGTCTCCTTTCATAAGACAGGTTTTCCATTCCTCGGGTCATCCTAGTAGCCCTTCTCTGTACCTGTTCCAGTTTGAATTCATCCTTCTTAACAATGGGAGACCAGAACTGCACACAGTATTCCAGATGAGGTCTCACCAGTGCCTTGTATAACGGTACTAACACCTCCTTATCTCTACTGGAAATACCT
>QXTE01000238.1:991510-1148349 GCA_003942145.1 Platysternon megacephalum | reverse complement strand
TTCCACAGCGAGAAGCTGCCCCATTAACAACATGATCTCCAAAGCGCCGGGGCCCGTGGCGCGAGACAATTCTCTGTCCATGTCCATGTCCTCATCACTCTCGTCGCCGCGCTGCCGTAGCCGCCTCCTCCTCGCCTGGTTTTTCAGGTCCTGGTTCAGCATAAACTGCACGATAATGCGCGAGGTGTTTACAATGTTCATGACTGCTGTCTTGAGCTGAGCGGGCTCCATGCTTGCCGAGGTATGGCGTCTGCACAGTTCACCAAGGAAAAAAGGCGCGAAACGGTTGTCTGCCGTTGCTTTCACGGAGGGAGGGGGAGGATGTTCCCAGAACCGCCCGCGACAATGTTTTTTGTCCCATCAGGCATTGGGATCTCAACCCAGAATTCCAATGGGCGGGGGAGACTGCGGGAACTATGGGATAGCTACCCACAATGCAATGCTCCGGAATTCGACGCTAGTCTCGGTACATGGACGCGCACCGCCGAATTAATCTGCTTACTGTGGCCGCGTGCAATCGAATTTATACAATCGGTTGCAAAAAATTGAATTCCGTAAATTCAGAGTAATCCCGTAGTCCTTGTAATGTCTTTTCATATGGAAGCTGTTCCATGCCCCTGATCATTTTTGTTGCCCTTCTTTATATCATTTCCAATTCTAATACTGTATATCTTTTTTGAGATGGGGTGACCAGACCAGCACACAGTATTCAAGGTGTGGGCATATCATGGATTTACATCGTGGCATTATGATATCTTATTATCTACCCCTTTCATAATGGTTCCTAACATTGTTAGCTTTTTTAACTGCCATTGCACATTGAACAGATGTTTTCAGAAAACTATTCATGATTCAGTTCCTATAGCTCTTTGGCTAAAATATCTATTTGCCTATAACAGAATAAAAAATACTCTTGGCCTTTGGAATTACAGTAATCATCACAGCATTGCTTTAAGCTCTTCTTTGAGTAGATGCAGCCATGTATTCCACTTAGGTGTGTATGCACCCAGCCACCAGAGCTGGATAATTTTGCCTAGCAGTACAGTAGAACCTCAAAGATACAAACACCAGAGTTATGGACTGACTGGTCAACTGGACACCATGTGGAACTGGAATTAAGCAATCAGGCAGCAGCAGCAGCAGAGACCCCCCCAAAAAATAAAAAAAAATAAAAGGCAAGTACTGTACTGTGCCTGTATTACATCGGGCCCCATGTCCCTACCCCCATGTGTGGGGCAGCCACTTACAGCTAGGAGATAAAGACATTGAGCTTCGCAGGCACAAGCTCTGCGGTTCTTGCCTTGGAATCTCTGTTCTCCATTCTGTATGCTAATGGAGATGCCTCCTTGTCCCATCTTTGTACCATCCCTTCCATAAACTTATCAAGCTTAGCAGGCACAGCTATGAGCCCCCGCTGGCAGCCTAAGGCTGCCTGAGCAGACAGAGCAGGAGCAGCGCTGGGGTCTGCGCACTGCTTTCCTTTAAGCTGCATGTGCTGTTTTCACCCCCTATCCCTCCCTTTGGCCGGGAGTGGGACAAGGTTGCAAGCTCAGTCTGAGTCCGGGAAAGAAGCTGCTGCAGCCCGAGCTGCTGATGCTGCAAGGAAGCTGCTGGCGCTGGGGTGGGAGCTGCTGCTCTTGCGGCCAAAGCCTGGCCTGGAGTGTGAGCTGCCTGAGCTGCTGGTGGCACGCTTCGCTCTGGAGGTGCAGCTCAGTTTTAAAGGGCCACAGCCTGCACTGCGCGCTCGCTGATGCCAAGGTGCTCCAGGGTGCCTCACTCATAATCCTTCCAGCCGGGGGCTAGAACCAACTGCCTGTCCCCTCCCCCGCTTGTGGGACAGCCACTTACAGGTAGGAGGTGAAGACGAACATTTCAGAGTTATGAACAACCTCCAACCCCGAGGTGCCCGTAACTCTGAGGTTCTACTTTATCTGTAAAGAGGCGGCACTTGCACCTCATGGCCATAGCCCCTCCCCTGGTTATATGAGGTGGTGCTGGCCCAACTCCCCTAAGTTTCTTCTTTCCACCTGTGGCTGGTGTCAGAGCTCTGTGTGGTTCTTAACCTCACAATTCCTCTATCCCTTTTAGTGACTTATTCTAGTTGTATACAGTTAGTACCATAGTGCTACTGTTTCTCAGATTTAGCCAAGTTTTTCCCTGGTGATGTGTCACAACCCAGTGTTCCCCTCCTTCAGGGGGTCCATTGGGGAGGCAGATCAGCATTGTATGTTGCTAACGCTGTTGCAAGCATCACAAGGCATTTTGGGAAGGGTTAAAGGTGTGAGTGTGGAGTGCAAGATTCCTTTGCAGGTTGCGAGAGGCCGAAGGGGGAGGAAGGGAGAAGAGAACGGGTTAACTCAATGCCTCAGTTCTCAGCTCAGTCCGAAGATAAGACTGGGCTCCAGTCCAAGGTCACGGCGCTCGAGACGGTGAAGGCCAGCGAGGGGAAAAACAACCGTCTCACGTCCCTGAAGCCGGTGTGTTTTGGGAACGCTGAAGAGGCCACAGAAAGTCGGTTTGGACTGGTACAAAGAGCACGGGGGACACAGGTCCCTGAACGAAACGCCCCCAAAAGACCCCAGGACTTAAAACCCTACTGAGAGCCGAAGCAAATCAGATATCAACAGCGGACCCTGGACGACCTGTGCATAGGACAGAACTCCCGTCCAGCTCTTTCCCCCCCTTCTTTGTACGTTACACCCAGGCTTGGCCAGCCCCGGGTAGTGCGTGTGTGAGTATGAAAGTGGGTTAGGGCTTGGGGCACTAACACTTTCTTCCTTCTCCTGAGTGACGTGGGGAACCCCCAGCACTCTCTGCTGTTATTTTATTATTTTATTAATAAAGCTTTAAAATTTAGTCACTTGGTGTGCTCCTCCATCTTCTCCACTAACGATCCTGCGGCCTCAGCCTTGTCACCTGACGCCTCAGGCAGATTGGTAACAAATCTGTCACAGATGCCCTTACTAGGATTCAAACATTGCCTGTTGTGTGGGGGAGTGATCCTAAATAATGATCCCTACATGAGGTGCTTGCTTTGCTCAGGCGAACCCCACATCAAGGAGCAGTGTTTGATTTGCAAATCATTCACAAAACGGACTTCAGTGGCAAGAGATCTTTGCCTAAAGCAGCACCTTCTCAAACTGGCCATGCGGCCTGCTTCAGTACTGAGGCCCGTGTCAGATCTGAGGTCGCTTTTGGGTTCACAGAGTGCTTCTGTTTTGCGCTCTGGAGCTGGCATCTCTCTGAAGAGATGAAGTCCCAAGCTCTCCCTTGGTCCAGGATTTTGCCAGAGCTATGACATTTACTGCCCCACTGTCTGGACAAGCTGCTGAAACCTTGGGTCCATCAGCACCGCATCCTGACATTCCCATGCTGCAGACTGTTGAAGTGAGGCTGGTGGTGAGCTTAGCACCAGGGACCTTCTCAGCACCAGGAAGCACCTACTGCAAAGGGATTGGAGAAACACTACTTTGTAGTGGTGCAAGGATTTGAGGGTTTTTACTCCCACCTGGCCCCTAATTCCCTGGTTGTAACTGCAGTTAATGACAGGGCTCAGCAGGGTAGGTTTAAGTCCACTGTTAAGGACAGGGACTTCAACAAGATGGATTTAAAGGGTAGAAAAATCTGTACCTCCTCGTGACGACAAATGCAGATTGCCAACCAGTGGGCATGCTGTCCAAGCATGACTTAGTAAATTTGTCAGCCATGTCTAAATTTGCACACCAGCTGCCTGAAACCTCCAGGGAGGAATTTCGGGAGTTTATTACAGAGGGCTGCTTGGTTGCCAAGATGTCACTACAGTCCATGCTAGACGTCACAGACGCCATGGCAGTGACCAAGGGAAGGTGTCCTAGCTGCAAAGTTCTGGCATTGCTCCCAATGTACAGCAGGCAATAGAGGATTTTTCTTTCAATGGACAGCTGCTTTTTTTGGACAAAACTGACATAACTCTGTGCTCCTTCAAAGATTTTAGGGCAACCCTGCTGTCCTTGGGGGTGTATACACCTCTGAGGTGCCATTACGGCGGACAACAGTAACACATAACAATGCCCCTTTGGACAGTATCTTCCCTTGAGACAGTAGGAAAACCATATAAAGGAGCATAGATCCCAGAGGTTTAGGCATTCAGGTCCTGGGTTTGGCCAGTCCACACACCCTCCCCTGGCACCCTCCTTTGGCACCCTCCAAGTGCTCATTTTGACTTGTTGGTCCAGAGCAGATGTCCGGTCATGACTTCTATTACCTCGTCCCCTCCCCCAGTTCAGGGAGGGGATAGCTTGTTTTCTCAGTGTTTGGGACTCTGTTACTACTGACAGCTGGGTCCTAAGCACTGTCGGATCGGGCTATACTGTCCATTTCTTCTTCACACCCTCTCCCCACTCCCCTCACCGTTCTTCAGGGGCCCCTCTCACGAGATACTGTTCCTCTTCTGGCTTTGGAAGCTGTGGAGGAGATTCCTTTGGAGTACTGGGATCAAGGTTTTTATTCCCAATAGTTTTTGGTTACCAGATCCAAAGGAGAGGTAAGATCTATTCTCAATCTCCACAGTCTCAACAAATATATCAGATACATGAGGTTCCGAATGGTTACCCTATCAACTGTCGTCCTCACGTTGACTCAGAATGACTGTTTTTCTGTGCTGGACCTTCAGGATGCTTATTTCCATGTGGCAATTCTCCTGATCCACAGACAACTTCTCATCATGGCAAACCATCATTTTCATCCTTCCTTTGTCTGTCTTCTGCCCCCTGGGTTTTTACCAAATGTATGGTCATGGTGATGATGTACCTCAGGAAGAAGGGAATCCATATGTTCCCATATCTGGATGACAGCTACTAAGTGGCAGGTCCAGAGAAGAAGTCATGTCTCTCATACGCATTACACTGTTCTTACTTGACTATCTAGGTCAAGTAAGGACCATTTGTGGTATTTCATAACATTACAAAAATTAATCAGGTATCATGTTCTGAGCATTAATTGATAACATAGTACTATTAATCAAGAATCACAATTTAATTTGTGAGGGCTGCATGTTTGGCATGCCTGTGTTCAAAGTATAATTTAAAAAATTGTGATTTTTAAACATTTTCTTAAACCTAGAGCAATTATGTAGATATATATTTATCATATTTAGTATCATTGTGTTCATGGGAGAGAGGGCTTTTGAGTGATACCCACTCAACCCTTTTCCAACAATATTATTTATTATCAAAATTTCCATCAACCAGAGGACCTGGAGCTGGGAACTGGGGAGGAGGGGCAGTGAATCCCCCTGCCATGCCCCAAAGGGTGACAACATTGAAATGATGATTCTGTAGATTTTTATGAATCAAATGACACTTTTTATCACTAACTTGCCCCTAGAATGAGATTATTACATTATGCGCCCAAACTTATATGTGTTAAAGCCTACTATTTTCCTCTGTTACGTTGCTCACATCAGGGAAATGGAAAAAATAATTACGTTTATTTCCTGTTTTTGTTTTCCTGGTGATAAAACTCACCTCACTTTCTCCAGGCTGAAGGCCAGGTATTGGAGGTTTGCTATAACGTGGGTGCAATTAAAGTGGATAAAAACTAATTTTTAAATTAAAAAAACACGACGTTTTTATTTAGATGTTGCTATTTTTTTACTCTCTTCCCATAGTCTTAAGTTGCTGAACTGGATGTTTAGTACTTGTTTCTTTAATTAGTTTCCTAATTGTTAGTAGAATTTCAGATTTTACATACAAACTTTTTGTACTAGGACGTTTAACTTAAAATGCTCATCTGTGTTGAAAAAGACAAATCCAGAGCCTCATTAACATCCTTACTGTGAGAACAACACAAACTGAAACACAAAGTTGATAAGCAAATAGCTCATACTGTATGTACAACCAAAACCACCTTCTGATATATTGAACTTCCACAAATTAAAAAGTGGAAATACTTTGACCGGACTGTTCTCCACCAGTTTGAAGCCAATACGACACATGCTCCTAAGTCACTTAGGTGCTTTTGAAAAAATCACCTGTAGCTGTCTAAATGTAGGCTTATGAGCCTAACTTCAGGCTCCTATTTTTGAAAATTGTTACCTGTGTATTAAAAAGTTCACAATAACAGTGTGTGACAGGGTCCCTGAGGTGAGCTTGGACTCGGGGACTGCTGAGCTCTCCAAACCCACCAACTTGGGTTGCCTCTCACACTGTGATACTGATGTGAAGCTACAAACCTCTGGCAGGTACTGCACTTACACAGCCATCCACAGGCAGGGACACACCCAACTGAGTTACATGAATGATCTCCTAGCCTCTCATGAACCATCAGTAGAGAGGCTCCAGCAAATTCCCTCCAGTTCCACAGTCTTGCAGCCCAGATCTGTACCATTTTGTATTGGTCAGCAGCCTGACCAGTGTAATTTCATTACTTAGTTCGCCACTTCTTCATAGGAAAGTGGAAATGCACTAGCCTTTGTAACCTGAGTAGATTTCCCAAGCACTTTAGTTCATTAACTACAGAAAGATAGATTTTAAGTGATAATAAGTGGTAGGCATAAATGTCAGAGAGAGTTACTTTTAAGAAAATAAAAAGTAAATAGGAATTCTAAATCCTAAACTTTTAGTCTAGGAAAGAGTTGAATCGAACAGCTTTTCTCACCCTGACAAATGTTACAAGCAGGTTTACAGTTCCTCAATACACAGATTGAACACCCTTTCAGCCTGGGACCAAACTCCTTCAGTAGAAAGTCTTTTGTCCTCCAGACATTCCTCCAGGTGTAGAGTTGGGCAGGGAGAGAGGCCAAGGGATGATGTCATCGTTTCTCTTTTTATACATTCTCTTAGCTGCTTAAAAGATCCCTCCTGTGATGTGGGGTTCAGGCATCCCCTATTGGTCAGGCAGTCTCCATTGTCTACATGCTCTCTCTGAGAAGTCTCTGGGATGGCTGTTGGGAAAGTGGATTCCCTTTTAATGGGCCATCAGATTATGGCTTTATCAAACTAATTTTAAACTTTTTACTTTTGCGACTTTAGATTATTTTTTTAACTAGCTAAATTACTAATGCTGATTTTTTTTTTTAAAGCATCTACTGGTAGGGTCTTTTATTTGCAGTTTTACAAGACTGCTATAAGCAAAAAAACAGAATACTGAGAATTAATGTCCTGATTCTTGCAAACATTTAAACAGTACGTAATTTTACTCACCTGAATAGTTCTACAGTAAAAGCTGTGTTATCTGGCCCTGTACCAACCAGAAAGCTCTATAAACTGGCATTTCTAATCTTCGTAGAAAGTCCGGTTTATAGTCCGTTTGGTGTGGGGCCGGCAGGTTCCGTACCTGGCTCCATGTGGCTCCCTGGAAGTGGCGACATGTCCCTGTTGCTCCTAGGCGGAGGAATGTCCACAAGGGGTTCGGAGTGCAGGAGGAGGTGTGGGTCTGGGGGTTGGGGCGCAGGAGGGGGTGTGGGTGTGGGAGGGAGTTTGGGTGCAAGAGGGGGGTTGGGGCAGGAGGTTGGGGTGTGGGAGGGATTTCACGGTGCTGGATCCAGGGGCACTCACCTCGGGCGACCTGTCCCTGCTGTTCCGCAAGTGGCGACCTGTCCCTGCTGTTCCTAGGCGGAGGCATGGCTAGGCAGCTCTGATTTTAATCAATGAATTTAAAAAAAATCAGATGATTTAAATTGACTTGATTTAAAGTGCTCTGTGCTGGGTGCAACTTGATTGATGATTTGAATTTTAACCAAAGAATTTGAGCCACAGACATGCTCTTATTTTGCTTTCTGGAATCCTGTATTTCATGGCAGTATTGTCTCATTGTTTCTTGTACTCCCCCATCTGTCCTTCTATATTTGTTGTCTCGTCTCATACTTAGGTCTAGTCTACACTAGGAAATTAGGTTGTTATAACTATGTCACTTGGGTCTGAAAAATCCACACTCCTGTATAACTACATCACTCAGCTCTAACCCCATTGACCTAGCTACTGCCTCTTGGGGAGGTGGATTACCTATGCCGACAGGCGAACCCCACCCATTGGTGTAAATAACATCTTCACTGAAGCTCTACAGTGGCGCAGCTGCTGCAGCATTTTAAGTGTAGACAAGCTCTTGGATTGTAAACTCTTTGGGGGCAAGGACTGTCTCTTTTTTTTTTTATTCTGTGTTTGCACAGCACTTAGTAATGGGATTCTGGTCCTGGTGCTTCTAGGCACTATGATAATACAGATAATAAGTTGAACCTGATTTTTATAATCTGACTCCACCTTTGGAAGAAGGTGTAAATCCAATACAGTCTTGTATTTTCTTAAATCTGTGAGGGAGAAGTTCTAAATGTTACTGAATCAGCTTATTTTGTTCATTATTATGGGGCATCATCATGATCAGATGCTGTGGATTTTTATTTTAAGCTAGAGCAGTTTGTTACTCATCTATTTTTATTGTGTCTGGTCTGTCCTTTTCTTCACTCTTTGTTCCATTTTCTCACTTTTTGCACCTATGGTACTCAGAGTTGACTGGCATTTGACAGATTTGTACATGTCAAATCTCCAACATGGCTTTCAAGCACAGTTAGCATATATGGTGGGCAGGGGGAGAAACTACGGAAATCATAGAATCATCAAAATGGAGGGCTGGAAGGGGCCTCAAAGTCATCAAGCTCAGCCTCCTGTGCTGAGGCAGGACCAAGTAAACCTAGACCATCCCTGCCAAGTGTTTGCCCAACCTGTTCTGAAAAACCTCCAATGATGGGGATTCCACTACCTCCCTTGGAAGCCTATTCCAGAGCTTAACTGTCCTTATAGTTAGAAAGTTTTTCCTAATATCTAATCTAAATCGCCCTTCTTTCAGGTTAAGCCCATTACTACTTGTCCTACCTTCAGGGACGTGGAGAACAATTGATCACAGTCCTCTTTATAATAGCCCTTCACATATTTGAAGACTGTTGTCAGGTTCCCCCCTCAGTTGTCTTGTCTCAAGACTAAACATGTCCAGGTTTTAATCTTTCCTCATAGGTCATGTTTTCTAAAACTTTTATCATTTTTGTTGCTCTCCTCTGGAATCTCTCCAGTTTGTCCACATCTTTCCTAAAGTATGGCTCCGAGAACTGGACACAGTACTCCAACTGAGGGCTCATCAGTGCTGAGTAGAACGGGACAATTATCTCCCATGTCTTACATATGGCACTCCTGCTAATACACTCCAGAATGATATTAGCCTTCTTCACAACTACATCACAGTCGACTCTCGTTCAGTTCAATATTCAAATCCCCAGACTCTCCAGCTCCTGCCTCAGAGCAGTCAGCATAAGCCACATCCTGCTCTGTTTGTACAGATACAATTTATAGCAATTCAAAACAGTTTTATGGCTGCCTAACTTTTGATTTGTTCTTGATTATGCTTTACAAAAGTGTGTTGGGTTTTTTTTTTCCATTTTTTTTCCAGAGCTACAGTTCTGGCTAAGAACGTCACTCATCACCATGGTGTCTAAGTGCCTGTTAATTTCCTAAACCCACCAGAAATTTATGCAGTTGTTTTAGGAATTATTGCTAACAAACATTCTCTTTCTTCAAACACTTTAATATAATTTTGTTTTTCAGCAATATATTTGCTTTAGCTTCAAATTGAAATCTTCAAATCCTATTTTCTTACTGATTTTCAGGAAGACAGGAAACCCATTTCATAATTTCATAAGCTGGCAAGACCTAAGAGCTGCTGAACTCGTAAATTCCTGGAACAGGGGTCTCATATTGAAGGTAAGGCTGCTCATTGAGTATGCTGCTTAGATACTGCTTTTGTTTTCATTTACCCAAATTAGGTGTGATAAATATTGCAAATGCCCCAATACATAATTTCAATAGATGACATTACATGTAGTTTACAATTTTAAACAAAAAATAATAAGGTTAGCATACAAAATGACAGGACACAAAAACAAAGAAATTAAACACTGACACTCTGTATCTACCTATAAATCTAGTAAATGTGTATAACTTTGAATCTCCTTGTTTTATTAATATGTCACATATAAACATTGCTAGCAAACGATTATTTTGAATTTATTTTTGTCAGTATGGTTTTTGAGATTGTTGTACTTAGAATATTCATTCTTTATTCCGATTATGTGTTGTAAATTTGGAGCATATGGGTTCTTAAAAACAAAGAAGATTAGTCCCTATTTTATGTGGAAAAATTGAAGTCAACCTTATCTGTAAAGCTACTACTGGCACCTTCATAATAAGATGTAAAATTCCCTGGTTTGCCAGAGATCTCCTTTGTGACACTGGGCAATTCATTTAACCCCAGTGTCTCAATATCTATCTGTAAAATACAACTAAGACAATCCTTCCCCTAAGTCTTTTTGAAGCTATATTAAAGTTTATGAAGTGCCCAGATAATACATAAATATCTTCTACAAGAATTTGCTGGATATCTGAATTCATTTTTGCCCAGGAGATATTCTGTCAGTGTGTGATGTATTTGTGTGCATTATCCTTAAATGTTATTTGACCAAAGGATTAAAAGAGATAAGACCAAATGTTCGGTCAAAAACATTTAAATAACTTCCGTTCTTTTGGAATAGGTAATCCGCGTTATCTCTACAATGCTTCACTTTTTGACTCGGAGCGATCGATATGTGACTGCTAGTTCATTGACTTTCACAACACATCATGTCTCTTTGAGGCTTTCCTGGGTTTTACAAAACATAACTGAGGTAAGAAAGTTGTTGGGGGGAAAAGTAATACCCTTGGTACATAATAGCAATAGTGACTTTCCTTGATTGTTATCTACTTGGTTTTTGCTTTCTTTATTTCCTTCCCTCAAAGGGAATGGAAAGAGAGAATGTTTTCTATTATGTAGCGCTCAAACATATCTACTTGGAACAAACTAATGTTGGCTAATGATCTATGTATCTTTTTACAAACTTTCCCGTGTTCATGTGTGTAATTACTCACATGAGTAGTCCGTCCTACAAAGCATAATCATATTGCTAGGTTGGCATTTTTTGATTTATTAATCTTAACATTATACAACATAATTTTTATTGTAATTTATTTTAAAGTGAATTGCACTTTATTGTGTAACAATGTGGTATATTTGTATTTTATCTTCGACAATGTTACATTTTCAGTCTGCCTTATCCCAACACTTACAGATTTCCAGAAATCAGTAACATAGTGGTCAACAAACAAGGATCTCCACTTATTCAGTAATTACTTACGTAATTTTAAAGGCTTGACTAATGGTGTATAGTGTCAGTTCCAGATATGTAAAATTAAACATTTCTGTGTATTATATTATGCTAGCACCAAACCTTCTAAAGAACAATGAACTCACTGTGTCTCCTGTTTTTGTTCCTTGACTTGGCTTTTTCCTTTTCTTTCTCTTTACTTAATTTATCAGTGTGTTTACTTTCAGATTTTTTTTTAAAAAGAGAAATGGGGGGTGTCCTTTATTTTTTGTTTGTTTGTTTTACAATGAATAAGGAAGACTTTAAAAGTTATTATAATTTTTAATCTATTACCCTGTTTGTTCTAACATAGAAATATCAGGAATGTAAAATATGGTCTTACCTGGATTTGTTGGTGGACTTGTTGGCTCTTTCAGATATGGACTTATTGAAGGAGTTGGAGGGTGCTGAGTCTTCAGTTAAAGACCTATTTTCTCCCAAGAATTCCCTAGTAATTGGTATTTTAAAAAAAAAAAAAAAAGGAAAACAAAAAAACCCAAAGCTCTGACTTAAAAAATCATTTCTCTTTTCAATAAGTTCAATAAATTCAATAAGTTGGTCATTCTGCAAGTTCTCTGGTTGTCCTTTGAGTCTTTCAAGAAAAATAGGATAAGCAAAATCTGAATTTCTAGTTTTAAAGAAGGAAGTAGAGAAATAATAATTTTCAGGCTTTCTTTATATAACATAAAGAAGCAAAAATGGACAGCCTTATTTGCTTTCCTTTGGCAAGGGCATCTTTTTAGGTATTCTTATTTTTCTTTTAGCATTTCTTTTTTGTATCTACAAAACACTTTTGTATCACTTCTTCATATCTCCTCTTCCACTGCCTTCATTTCCGAACTCCACTAATAGTCACCGCAAAGTCTCCAGGTTTACCCTATTAGGCCACTGCTAAAGAAGGCTGAGCAACTAATCTCCCATTGGCAGCGACAAAGCATGCAAAACTGTATGTGCACAGGAGCAAAAACTGCCATTTAGGGGCAGGCCATATCTACCCTACAAAGTTTGGTCAATGCAAGTTACATCAAAATAAAGCTGCCACAGTTAGCATATCGCTTGTGCACATGCGTAGTTGGCTCCTTGTGTCGGCATTGTGCGTACTCCTCAGGAGAGTTTGTGTTGATGCACAGTGGGTGCATCATGGGTAGGTATCTCTTTGTGCAACCTGCCACTGTCCAGTGCTGTCTTTTGGGAAGTTTTGGCAATGCATGGTGAGGTAAAATTGAGTTGCTCAGGAGTGATTGGGAGCAAGGGGTCCAACTTCTCAGTGTGCAACTATCTCCATCTCATAATGTCATCTATATCCCGTAATATTCACACCTTTTAAAAAAAATCCCACAAAACTGCATGGCCCTCCTCGCTGTCTGTCATCTTTGACTGAAGCATGGAGCCTGCACAGCTCTGCGCTATTGTCATAAGTGTTGCAAACACGGGATGCACTATCCTCTATTTGCAGAGCCATAAGAAAAACCAAATCAGTGTGGTCAGATTGCTATGTGACATAGTGAGAACCAATTCAAGGTTACTGGTGGTGTTCATAGATCAGCTGCAGATGGTGGAGCAACATTTCTGGGCCTGAGAAATGAGCACTCATTGGTGGGATCACATCGTAATGCACACTTGGGATGGTGAGCAGTGACTGCAGAACTTTCGGCTGCGCAAGGTCACGTTCTTGGATCTGTGCGCCAAGCTTGCCCCAGCTCTCCAGCACAGGTACACCAAAATAAGAGCTGCACTGACTGGAGAGGTGGAGCTGCACTGACAATGGCAATCGCGCTGTGGAAAGTTGCAATGCTGGATTGCTACCGATGAGCGGGAAACCATTTTGGAGTTGGGAAATCACTGTGTAGGGGTGTTGTCATGCAAATGTGCAGGGCTATTACTTGTCTCCTGCTACACATGACTGTGACCCTATGCAATGTGCAGGACATAGTGGAAGGATTGCAGTAGTGGTGTTCCTGAACTGCAATGGAGCAATGGATGGCAGTCATATCCCTATTTTGGCACCAGACCACATTGCCACAGAGTACATCAACATAAAGGGCTACATTCCTATAGTTATGCAAATACTGGTTTTTCGCCAGGGATGCTTCACCAACATCAGTGTTGGCTGGTCAGGGAAGATGCATGATGTTTGCATCTTTAAGAACACAGGACTGTTCAGAAAGCTACAAGTAAAGACTTTCTTTCCCAACTGGCGGATTACCATTAGGAATGTTGAAATGCCAGTAGGGATACTGGGGGACTGAGCTACTCCTTGCTCCCTTGGCTCATGAAGCTGTACGCTGACCACCTAGGCAGCACCAAGGAAAGATTCAACTACAGACTCAACAGATGCAGAATGACAGTTGAATGCACTTTTGGTACACTGAAGGGACGCAGGCGTTGTTTACTCACAAGATTGGATCTCTGTGAAAAAAAATCTCAATGATTATACCTGCCTATTGTGTCCTGCATCATATTTGTGAAACAAAAGGGGAAAGTTACTGCCAGGACGCAGGGCGAAGGTAGAGCGACTATCTGCTGAGTTTGAACAGCCAGTCACAAGGGCTATTAGATGAGCTCAGCATAGAGCTATACAACTCAGGAAGGCTTTGAAAGAGCTCTTTAACACTGAGCCACAGTAATGCTTTGTGGTGTACTGTATTCTATCTGGCTATGCTCTTTTTGTGTGGTGCTTGGTGTACATCTGTGAATATAACACTATCAAAGCACTTATTAATTTTGTGGTGTTTGTCACTGATCCTATGAGTTGTGTCACACTGTGCAGTACCAAGTGAGTGGGTGCTTTCAGAACTGCTAGGCACTCTTCAGGGTACGTTGTGAATTAATAAAGATTAATTATTTTTTAAATAATATAATATTATTCAGTAACAAAAGCAGTGCAAAGAAAAATCTGTGCAATTTAAAAGCTATTAATATAATTTGTAATGTATTTGAACAGAACTTAACAAGGGGAAAGAACATTCATATTCATTTTACCTACATACACTGACTTTTGAAAGCCACAGTTGTTGTATATGTGAAGTTATGGTTGTCCTTAGGGCTGGTCCACACTAGGGGCGGGGATCGAAATAAGATACGCGACTTCAGCTACGAGAATAGCGTAGCTGAAGTCGAAGTATCTTATTTCGAATTTGGCGCGCTTACCTCGCGTCCTCGCAGCGCGGGATCGACGTCCGCGGCTCCCCCGTCGACTCCGCGAACTCCGCTCGCCCGGCTGGAGTTACGGAGTCAATGTGAGCGCATTCGGGGATCGATGTATCGCGTCCCGACGAGACGCGATAGATCGATCCCCGCTACATCGATGGCTACCCGCCGATCCGGGCGGGTAGTGTGGACCTAGCCTTTCCCTGGATGGAGTGGTAGGGGTAGGAATGTGGCCTCTGATGCCACGTGGAATGCTGAAGGTAGTTGTAGTGAAGTGCTGTAATGGAGTTCTCCATGGACTGCAAAGGGAAGTGAGCCTGGGATTGTTGAACCTATATGTTCCCAAAAGTCTGCAGCATCTCTGTTTGCTGCTAGAGAGCCCCATTACGTCCTGGTACATCTCCCTCTCCTTTTTCTGCCTGGAATCCTGGACCTTTTTCCTGTCTGCTCTTTCCTTTTCCAGGCTGTCTGCAGTGTTCACCCTCCAGGTGATGCTCATGGTCTGATGCAGCACTGGCTTGCAGGATCTCATTGAACATGTCATCCTGAGTCCTCTTCTTCCTTCTCCTTATCTGGCTCAGGCATTCTGTGAGTGTGGAGGGGGAACCATTCAAAGCCGAAACGGCAGCAGCTGCAGATAAAACACCGAGGTATAGTCAGTATAGCCACAACAGAAACCAAAAGTTAAGATTCAGAACTCCCTTCCCTTGCTCCCCTACAGTTTTAAACAAGACATGCTTATTGTCTTCTGCTTCCAAGTGCTTGTGCATGGCCCCACTCTCTGCACCAGTCATGGTGAGTATGACTCACATGGGGTGAGGAAAATGAGGAGGGAGTTGTTCAGTTGCATGAAATTACGAGTACAGGCAATGGCACTGAATACTGACACCATTTTCCACAAGCGGTGGTGATTTTTGTTGATATTTCACTCCGGTCCTGAGGGTGACAAAGGAAGAGAGAACACAGCTGCTAATGATGTCCTGAAGCCATCAGGGGCCCATATGCTGCCACCCAGTGTGCTGCAATGGTACCTGCTGAAGTTATCACTCACTGGCATGGGAACACATCCTATTGCAAGGAAGAAATAAGGCTGCCATCCCTAGAAACCTTCGGCGGAGGATTGCAGAGGAGTACCTCCATGAAAATGTCCTTGAGCTCTCTCAGGAGGATTCAAGGGACATCCCTGATTCATAGATTCATAGATTCTAGGACTGGAAGGGACCTCGAGAGGTCATCGAGTCCAGTCCCCTGCCCTCATGGCAGGACCAAATACTGTCTAGACCATCCCTGATAGACATTTATCTAACCTACTCTTAAATATCTCCAGAGATGGAGATTCCACAACCTCCCTAGGCAATTTATTCCAGTGTTTAACCACCCTGACATGTGCATAAACAAACTGCTCCACATGGCCTAACTCTATAGCAGAATTAAAAGCAAATAACAATGCTACCTCTTTTATTTGTACTGCTACCTCTTCTTGTATGAGTAAATTAATGAAAAGCCAATAGCTATGTCCTGTTAAGTTGGGGGTGCCATCACTATAAGGGGAAATATATTTACACAATTACCCGAGGATCCTTCCCATGCATCAGGCTCGACTGCCGTGCCTGACTAGACTATGGTGGAGTCTCAAACAGCTCCTGGCTTGCAGCATAGCTGAAGTCCCCCAGCACCCTGCCTCCCAGTCGCATGCCCCCCATCCTCCTCCTTTTTCCTCCTCTACCACCTCTTCATCCTCACTGTTCATGGCAAGGGCTTGTGACCTGGGCTCCTTAGAGATATCCATGGTGGTCTGCTAGGTGGTAGTGGGGTCTCTGCCAAGTATGGCATGCAGCTCTTTGTAAAAGTGGCAGGTCTGTGGCTCTGAACTGGATTGACTGTTGGCCTCCTTGGGCTTCTGGTATGCCTAATGAAGTTCCTATGCTTTCACTCGGCAATGCTGCTGATCCCTGTCATACTCCTCCTGCGGCATCCCCCGTGCAGTCTATTTGCAGATGTTCATGTTTATACAGCTGGTCCATAGCTGTTCTTGTACAGCTTATTCTCCCCACAGGCCCAGAAGATGCAATATCTCCTGTCTACGCCAAGCTGGAGTGTATCTGGAGCATGTAGTGGTGGTCAGTTGGCAAGTTGCACACAACAATGGGGAATTGCTAGGTATGCTTGTCAAGCTGGACAATCAGGAAAAGGCATTTCAAAAATTCTCATGGCTTTGAAAAACAGGGGGGCCTTCTGGTCTCTGTGACCCCGGGCTGTGGAATTCACAATTGTGACCAGAGCGGTCAGTGTCAGGCATTGTGGGACAGCTGCTGGAAGACTGTTTGGGTCGATGTAAGTAACACAGTGTCTACACTAGCATTGCGTCGACCTTAGTACATCGACCATGGCTAAATGCCACTCGGGGAGGTAGTGTTACTATGTTACTCTAGCAGGATACTTATGTTGCTGGGAGACAAATTTAAGTGTAGACGCGCACACAACTAGGTTGATGCAAGGCAGCTTATGTTAACCTAACTTTGTAGTGTAGACCAGGCAGCCGGGGGATAGGGGTTGGTCTGCTGTGCTGCAGAGGAGAAATGGTACTGTGAAGTGCCTGGCACTAGAGCTTCCTGTGATTAATACCCCTTTTCCAGAGGAAATATTGTCAATTAGAGAATTGTTTTCTGGGGACATGCATATTATTGTCCCCCAATTAAATATTTGGAAACGGGGGAGAGAGAGAGAAAATGTATCCCTTTCTTCACATCCACACTGAACACACTTCCGTTTTGTTTTTTTGTTTTTAGGTACAACAAGCAGCCAATGAAAATAACTGCTGCTTTGGAACAATTGACACGTGGCTGTTATATAAACTCACCAAAGGTGAGTTTGCAAGCTCTGGTTAAACAAAACATATTTCAAAGCTAAGCAGATGTTGAATGCATTCCCCTAACATTATTCCCAAGAGCCCAACTGCCACATTAGATGTGACAGATTTGGGGCTACTTATGAATACTGAATGTTGGTCTGGTTATTGGGATATTTGCTGTATGAATATATTGGTTTAACTCAGTATGGGGCTGTCCCAAAAAATAGAAAAAAAAGAAAAGAGGGGCTCAAGGGAGCCACCTCTCAGCAAACACTTGAGTTGTTAAGGTATATTGCCAAAACTATTAGCTTTGATGGCAGGAAAAGCCCCATGAAAAGAAAGGAACAAAACGGTAATCAGAGTTTAAAATAGGATACCCTCTCAAGAAAAGGAGACAGTAGTTGTTTGGGGGAACCAGTCAGAGACACAGGGTTGAACAGGCAGTGTTTGAAGATATTAGGCTTGCCTAGGTTACCATCAGAAGATAGTAAGACTTCAGGTAAGATAGACATGCTTGTAGACTGTTTCATTTAAAAATACATTTAATCTGAAAGCTTTGTTCCTATTGCGCATGTAAACAATACTTTTGTTTTAAGAAGGCAGTCTGATCACTGTATACCAGTGGTCACAGACTCCCTAAGGGAAGAACCGCAGGTGCCTGAGCTCAGTCAGACCTGCAGGGTAAGAATGGTGGATACGCAGGCCACTGTAGCCCAGGGTCAAGTCTAAGAATAGGAGAATTGCAAAAGTCCATCCCAGGTTAGGAGGCTTGACACGTCAGGGGACGCAGAGAGACCACAAAGGGGAGGGAGGTGCAGCTAGCCTGTCACAACCCACAAGCCTTGAACCCAGGTCCACAGAAGCAGCCATACTTCAACTCTCCACTTGGCAGTCTGCTGACAACTGCTGACCAGGACCCATGAAGCCCAGCCCCAGTTTGAAGCTCCGCCTCTGATGTATTATTGGTGAAGTCCCAAAGCAGCCAGTTGGCCTGCTGGCCCTACTTAAGACAGGAACAGGAAGCCATCTGAACAACTGGGATCCATCCTGCTCTGTACTGTGTGCCTTGTGCTTCCTGCTCCTGCTCCGCTGGCTTGACTTCCTGGTGTCCTGACTTGTCTTGGCTCATGACCTCTGACATGTGGTTCTGCTCTCCAGTTTGTCTCCTGCCTTTGACCCAGCCTGACTTTGGTTACTGACCTGTGGTTCTCGTCTCCAATTTGTCTTCTGCTTCTGATGTCCTAGTATGCTGACTCTTTCAACTCTTGACTGT
This sequence comes from Platysternon megacephalum, assembly GCA_003942145.1. Classification (NCBI taxonomy): domain Eukaryota; kingdom Metazoa; phylum Chordata; order Testudines; family Platysternidae; genus Platysternon; species Platysternon megacephalum. Next base: position 1,129,875 of record QXTE01000238.1, on the reverse strand, counting down.
GGACTCCAGCTCTGATCACTAGGTCTGGCTGCCCATGACCTAGCCTTGACATAGCCCTGTAATCATAACATATGGTAATTAATATGGTAATGGATGGAATATCTAGGATTGGGCGTTTGACTGTTCCAAAAATACCTGGTCAATTGACTGGTCAAATATTGTCAAATAATGTCAGAAATGGTCAAATATTTTAAAGCACTAATTTATTAGAACAGTAACAAAAAAGAGTAAGACTTTATGGTCCCCAGTAGGCATAGTCTTAGACTGTTACAAAAAACAAGTTAATTAACTCAGTTATTTTAACTCAGAAAAATGTAAAACGCAATGAAATGAAGTTCTAAAAAATGAAAGAATAATAATTACTTATTTTAATTATGTTAAGTTAGCATTTAAATGTAAACATTCAAGACTGAACAGTTACAAAAGAAGAGAAAAACAAAATTAAAGAAATAAACACATAGCCATTAAAAATAATTTTTAAATGAATTTATGTTAAATTGGCAGCAGGCAAATTCTCCAAGCAGCTTAATGGTTGTGCATCTAGTCTCTTTGTTTTGGGGGAGGAGGTTTAATGGCCATGTGCCTTCTTCTCTCACTGCCTTCTGAGTTAATTTCAGTAGGTTTGTCTAGTAAGTTTAGGTTGGAAGCTCTTCAGGGTAGGGACCGTGTATTTTAACTTGTTTAATGTGATTTGTAAACTGCCATGTACATTGATGGCTTGGTATACGATTAAATATATATATATATATATATATATAATATGTTTGAGCTTCTTGATTGTCTGGAATCTTCTAGATCAACTTTCAGTTAATTCATCTTTTTCCCAACTGGTGACATTAACATGTAGTAAAGTGAGTGATCAAGACATTTAGATAGGCTTGCTAACAGATGAAACACCATGATGCAGTCAAAAAGGTAGGCTACTACGTGCGTCAGGGTATTGTTGCTGGAATATTTTATAATATATGACTTCTGTTAGATAATAGGCAGTCAATTGACATCGTTTGATCGGTCAGTTGACTGGCTTGCCAAGCCTAGGAATGTGTCATTCCATTTCTGGGCAACTGCATGCAGAAAAAATAAGGCCATTATCTGGACACTTCAGAAGATTGAGATAGAATCCCTCACTTTACAGCGAAGTGTAATTAAAATGTCTTTGGGTGTGCAGACTGGTGAATTTGGGCTGAATAGAGGCCATCAAACTCTTTATAGTACATATATTTGCTTCAAATAACTCTCTGAATATTTAGGCATTTAAAACTTTATTTGTTCCTTTGTTGCTAGGTTCTGTGTATGCTACAGATTATTCAAATGCCAGTTCAACAGGGGTTTTTGAGCCCTTTCAGGTATGAATCTATTAACATAATGTTGTAGATTGTTCTTTGAGACTGGTTAACTTTTTTAATTCTCTCTGTTATTTCAGATGTGTTGGAGTTCTGTTTTGAGCAAATTATTTTCAATACCGATGTCTATATATCCTCCAGTAGAGGACACAAAGTACGTATGCAGGCAGAATCTTAAACAAAAATGTAATATCTAATAACTAAATTAATTATTGTTGAAAAAAGATCACAAAAATCTCTGCAGACATTTAAAAAGTAATATGTTAAGTGAAGCCAAAAATAATTTAAATTGTAAATATTTGTAGTTGCACATATTTGTCTGATTCGTAGATCCAAATTAGTATTTTATACCAGAAAAAGATAAAACAGCTTCATGATTTCTGTAAATAAAAAAAAAAAGAGTAACATTGAATGATGTGTATGTTGAGGACTTATTTTAAATTTTATTTTTTAATTTCTCAAAATTGTCAATTCAGTGCACTGACTTTTTTAACATTTATTTAAGTCACAGCTTTGGTTCAGTTGATGCTGAAATATTTGGGGTGCCTATTCCAATAGTGGCCTTGGTGAGTGAAAATCTTTAATGATTTTTTTTTGTACTTGAGTGAGTAGCGTTATTTTATGTAAATATACTCTTGTCTGTCTGACTTTATAATTGTTAGTTTATCGTTGTTTGTGTCCTGTGTTTTCTGAGATTCTATGACTGCAGAATTGGTTGTTAAATTTTGCTCCAAAATCTTTGCTTTCATTTAGAACAAAGGAAAAGTTTCTAACCCTTGCGGTTGTGAAGAAAGCCATGCAGAGAGGGAACATAACCTTGTTGTTAGGCATTGAACTAGGACTTATGAGATCATGGTGGTATTCTAGGCCAATTATTTAGGGCCTGATCCTGCAATGGGTTCTACTCAGCATAACTCCATTGGGATTCCACATGGGTGCAAAAGGGTCTGTGCTAATGGATTCCCTTGCAGCATTGGGGCTTTAATTTCTCTGTGCCTTTGTTCCCCATACGTAAAGTACGGATAATACTTTACCTCCTCCATAGGGCTGATGAAATCCATTACTGTTTGTGAGGTAACAAATACTGTAGAAAACCTATATGTAAATAAAATATGAGCTGAATGTAAAAATGACATCCAACAACTGCTCCATTCATCTCAATGGAATGTAAACGCTGAAGCCAGTTGTCAGCTTTTATAACTGTTTCACTGATTAGCTGGAGATTTCCTTCTAAAAGTAATTTGCTTATCCGTCATTGTTGGAGACAGTTGTGGATATAATAGGAGAAATAAGGGTGGTAGCTGGTTGGGGTCAGAGAAATAGGAATTAAAGACCCCAAAACTTCAACTGTGTCCCTACCCACAAAGGGGAACACAAACCACCACCTCTACCTTCCAGGATTCTGAAAGCCCCTACTGTCCCGTTTGCCAGGTGCCAAAACATAGAACCTTCCCTTGAATGCTTCTACAACCTGTTTGTTATTAATGTTGTGTACTTAAAAGAAGAAGAAAAAAATTGAGTGGCATATTGAAAATTGGGGACTGTATAAAATAAATTGAAGAGCATTGAGATTTTGATTGAATTTAATATTAAAATGACTCAAGATATAATGTACTGATGGTGTTATTCATCTTCACATTTAATTTATTTTAAAACCACCATTTTTGACCTTTTACTTGAAGTTGTTGCAGAATTTTCAGTTTGCTAAATGATTTAGGTCCAGTAGGCTGCTTAGTAAGTGGAGCATTGGTTCTGGTGGAATCATCTTGTATATAATTTCGATTTAAATGAGAAAACTGAAGTATGAGATAGGGTATGTCTACACTACGAAATTAGGTCGATTTTCTATGTCAATTTTTAGAAATCGATTTTATACAGTCGATTGCGTATGTCCACACTAAGCGCATTAAGTCGGCGGAGTGCGTCCTCACTACTGTGGCTAGCATCGACTTACGGAGCGGTGCACTGTGGGTAGCCATACCACAGTTCTCGCAATCTCTGCCGCCCATTGGAATTCTGGGTTAAGCTCCCAATGCCTGATGGGGCAAAAACATTGTCGCGGGTGGTTTTGGGTACATGTCGTCAGTTGCCCCTCGCTCCGTGAAAGAAACGTCAGACAATCGTTTCGCGCCTTTTCCCTGTGCAGACGCCATACCACGGCAAGCATGGACCCCGCTCAGCTCAGCGTCACCACTGCTGTTGTGTTCTGGGTGCTGCTGTCAGCAGACGGTGCAGTAGGATTGCTAACCATCGTCATCCACAGCTTCCGCTACAACTCTGCTCTCCTGCTCTTGTAAATGAGCTCATTCTCAATAGCAAATTTCTACAAGTTGTCAGAAATCTGCGCGGTACTAACCATCGTCATCCACCGCTTCCGCTGCAACTCTGCTCTCCTGCAGATGCCATGCCACGGCAAGCATGGAGTCCGCTCAGCTCACCGTCACCGCTGCTATTGTGAGCATTGTAAACACCTCGCGCATTATCCTGGAGTATATGCAGAACCAGGCTAAGAGACGCCAGCACGAGGAGGATTTTGATGAGGACATGGACACAGACGTTCCTGAAAGCACAGGCTGTGGCAATTGGGACATCATGGCAGCACTGGGGCTGGTTGATACAGTGGAACGCTGATTCTGGGCCAGACAAAAAAGCACAGACTGGTGGGACCGCATAGTGTTGCAGATATGGGATGATTCACAGTGGTTGCGAAACTTTGGCATGCGTAAGGCCACTTTCCTGGAACTCTTGAGTTGCTTTCCCCCACCCTGAAGCGCAGGAATACCAAGATGAGAGCTTCCCTGACAGTTGAGAAGTGAGTGGCGATAGGCCTGTGGAAGCTTGCAACGCCTGACTGCTACCGGTCAGCCGGGAATCAATTTGGTGTGGGTAAATCTACTGTGGCGGCTGCTGTGATCCAAGTAGCCAATGCAATCGTTGACGTTCTGTTATCAAGGGTAGTGACTCTGGGAAATGTGCAGGTCATAGTGGATGGCTTTGCTGCAATGGGGTTCCCTAACTGTGGTGGGGCGATAGACGGAACGCATATCCCCATCTTAGCACCGGACCACCTTGCACCCAGTACATAAACCGCAAGGGGTACTTCTCAATGGTGTTGCAAGCACTGTTGGATAACAAGTGACGTTTCACTGACATCAACGTGGGATGGCCAGGAAAGGTGCATGACGCTTGCATCTTTAGGAACTCAGGGCTGTTCGAGCAGCTGCAAGAAGGGACTTACTTCCCAGACCAGAAAATTACCATTGGGGATGTTGAAATGCCAATAGTTATCCTTGGGGACCCAGCCTACACCTGCTCCCATGGCTCATGAAGCTTTACACAGGCAGCCTGGACAGTAGTAAGGAGCAGTTCAACTATAGGCTGAGCAAGTGCAGAATGGTGGTAGAATGTGCCTTTGGACTTCTAAAAGCTCGCAGGCGCTGTTTGCTGACTAGGTCAAACCTCAGCGCAACCAACATTCCCATTGTTATTGCTGTTTGCTGTGTGCGCCATAATATCTGTGAGAGTAAGGGGGAGACATTTATGGTGGGGTGAGAGGTTGAGGCATATCGCCTGGCATCTGATTTATGAGCAGCCAGACACCAGGGCGATTAGAAGAGCACAGCTAGGCGCGCTGCACATCAGAGAGGCTTTGAAAATCAGTTTCATGACTGGCCAGGCTTCGGTGTGACAGTTGTGTGTGTTTCTCCTTGATACAAACCCGCCCCCTTTGTTGATTTTAATTCCCTGTAAGCCAACCTTCGAAATAAAATAACTATTGTTTTGAAACCATGCTTTCTTTCTTTATTAATTAAAAAAAAATGAGATAATGGACAAGGTAGCCTGGGTGGGGTGGGGAAGGAGGGAAGGACAAGGCCACATTGTTTATTGTAGCCACACTACAAATCAAACTGCTTGAATGACAGCCTTCTGTTGCTTGGGCCATCCTCTGGAGTGGAGTGGCTGGGTGCCCGGAGCCTCCCCCCGCATCTGGGTGAGGAGGGTAGGTGGTTATACAGTGGATGCAGCGGGGGTCTGTGCTCTTGTTGGCTTTCCTGCAGCTCCAACACACGCTTCAGCATGTCTGTTTGCTCCCCCAACAGACGCTTCAGCATGTCCGTTTGATCCCCCATTAGCCTCAGCATCGCATCCTGCCTCTGCTCTTCGTGCTCACTCAATTCTTTCCTGGCCTCTGCCACTGAATGCCTCCATGCATTGAGCTGTGCCCTATCAGTGCGGGAGGACTGCATCAGCTCGGAAAACATGTCATCGCGAGTGCGTTTATTTTCGCCTTCTAATCTGTGATAACCGCAGAGACGGAGATGATAGGGGGAGCGTAGAAAAATTTGCACCTTGGGGAAGATAAAAAGGGAGAGTAAAATTGGGTTGGCTTCTGACGCCTTCATAATATGTGGGAATGTTTTCAAACTGCAGCGCCCTCCTTTCCCAGAGCAAGCAATGGGTTGGGTTTCACATTTAAAAGGAGGGGCTGAAGTATTCGGGTAGATGTGCAGCACACACCTACCCCCACCCCACGGCATGGCTATTCTCTGGGCTGATCCCTTCCTCCCTCCCCCCGCCACGTGGCTATTCTCCGGGATGATCCCTTCTCCCCTCCCCCCGCCGCGTGGCTTTTCTCCGGCATGATCCCTTTTAGCCAAGCGCAAACAGACCAGCATGAACGGGGTCCTTTTACTGTTCCCTTACAAAAATTCCCCTATTTCAACCAGGTGACCATGAACACTATTGCTTTTAAACCCTGTACTGTAGTTACAAATGTGCACTCACCAGAGGTGCCCTCTCTGGCTTCAGAGTTGGGGATCCCGCTTTGGGAGGGTATTGGCTCCAGGATGATGAAAAGTTCCTGGCTGCCGGGGAGAACGGATTCACCGCTTGCCTGCTGCGCATTCTTCTCCTCTTCCTCATCTGCAAAATCCTCCTCTGTGTTCTGTGAGATTCCCCCCTTGCAGGTGTCCATGGACAGTGGTGGGATACTGGTAGGGTTCCCCCCCCTAGACTGGCATGCAGCTGTCCATAGAAGCAGCATGTGTGGGGCTCTGACCCGGAGCGACCGTTTGCCTCCTTTGTCTTTTGGTAGGCTTGCCTGAGCTCCTTAACTTTCACGCGGCACTGCTGTGTGTCCCTGGTGTAGCCTCTGTCCAACATGTTTTCTGAGATTTTGGCAAATATATTTGCATTTCTTCTTTTGGATCGGAGTTCTGCCTGCACAGATTCTTCTCCCCATACAGCAATCAGATCCAGTGTCTCCCTTTCGGTCCATGCTGGAGCTTGTTTGTAATTCTGGGACTGCATGGTCACCTGTGCTGCTGAATGCTGTTGAGCTCGCCACACTGACCAAACAGGAAATGAAATTCAAAAGTTCCCAGGGCTTTTCCTGCGTACCTGGCTAGTGCATCAGAGTTCAAAGTGCTGTCCAGAGCGATCACAATGGAGCACTCTGGGATAGCTCCCGGAGGCTAATACCATCGATTTGCGTCCGCACTACCCCAAATTCGACCCAGCAAGGTTGATTTTAGCGCTACTCCCCTCGCCGGGGAGGAGTACAGAAGTCGGTTTTAAGAGCCCTTTAGGTCGACAGAACGGGGTTGGTTGTGTGGACATGGTCATTTTTAAATCGACCTAACGCAGCTAAATTTGACCTAGCCCCCTAGTGTAGACCAGGCCATAGAAAAAAATCGAGGCAGGAAGCAGTATTTCAAAAACTAGAGTGGTTGCTGTGGCAATAAATAATTGCAAGTTGCCTAGAGTAGCCTGGAATTCAGAGATTTCTCCACTGTATTAAAAACGTATATTCAAAAAGCTTTGTAACCAAACCTAGCAACCCTCATGCTATGGGTCTAATTTTCCCAGCGGGGGAGATTGCTTGGAAGAGGATAAGTTTGTTGTTTATAATTTATGTAGGATAAAGGATAATTATTTAGATATGCTGCGTAGAAGAGGGAGCCTTGCCCATTAGTAGGGCCCTACCAAATTCACGGCCATGAAAAATGCATTACGGACCGTGAAATCTGGTCTCCCCCTGTGAAATCTGGTCTTTTGTGTGCTTTTACCCTGTACTATACAGATTTCACAGGGGAGACCATCTTTTCTCAAATTGGGGGTTCGTGGCCCGACAGGAAGATACAGTCGGGTCGCAAGGTTATTTTAGGGTGGTCGCGTTATTGCCATCCTTACGTCTATGCTGCCTTCAGAGCTGGGTGGCTGGAGAGCAGCAGCTGTTGGCTGGGTGCCCAGCTCTGAAGGCACTATCCCGCCAGCAGCAGCGCAGAAGTAAGGGTGGCAATACCACACCATCCCACCCTTACTTCTGCACTGCTGCCTTCAGAGCTGGGTGGCCGGAAAGTGGCGGCTGCTGACTGAGGGCCCAGCTCTCCAGGCAGCAGCACAGAAGTAAGGGTGGCAATACAATACCATGCCACCCTTACTTCTGTGCTGCTGCTGGCAGCAGCTCTGCCTTCAGAGCTGGGCTCCCGGCCAGCAGACACCCCTCTCCAGCTGTCCAGCTCTGAAGGCAGTGCCGCCAGCAGCAGCAGCGCAGAAGTAAGGGTAGCAGTATTGCAGCCCCACCCTACAATAACCTTGCGATTCTGCCCCTCCCCCCAACTCCTTTTTGGGTCAGGAGGACCCCTACAATTTATAACACTGTGAAATTTCAGATTTAAATAGCTGAAATAATGTAATTTACTATTTTTTAAATCCTATACCTGTGAAATTGACCAAAATGGACCATGAATTTGATAGGGCCCTACCCATTAGCTTCTCAGAAACAGTTTAGAACTAGCTTATTCTTTATACCAGTTCATTATATAGATGATAAGCAATATTCTATTTAAGTACATACTTACCATGCGATGTGTACCAGCCATTGTCAGAGTAGTACCTTATTCTGCTAGTAGCACTACTGAAATCAGCAGTGTGAGCAAAGATGGCAGAATCTGGTCCATTATGATTAACATAAACAGAAGAAGAGACTTGAAAATCAAAAACAAAAAGGCCATGGATAAAATTTTTTGTATTCTATTATTTGTTTCAGAAAGGGAAATGTGTATTCTAAAGTATGAATATGGTTATTCTAAAGTGTGAAATATATGTATTGGGAGATGAGGGCAATCTTGTGCTTCAAAATTTAGCTGCTGTTAGTAATTTGTATGTTTGTTTGCACTGTAGGTAGCTGACCAGCAGGCAGCCATGTTTGGAGAATGCTGCTTTCATGCAGGAGATGTTAAACTTACCATGGGAACGGGTATCTTTTGGGACATTAACACTGGGAACCATCTTCATACACCTAGCGCAGGTAAGTTTTGTCATTTAAAAATGTTTTATGGTTTTTGACCTGTTTTTTAAAGGTAACTGCAAAAGAGATAAAAGTAGGTTTTGTGTCCATTTTTTGCTGCTTTTGGATGTATAAATAAGGAATGAAAGGCATTTTCTTCTTCGAGTAGTGTCCCTACAGGTGCTCCACTCTAGGTGTCCTTGTGCCCCCTGCACCTTCAGTCGGAGCTTTCTCATAGCAGTGTCTGTTCAGCCCGCACATGCATGTTACTTAATCTTGTGCCCCATGCTGTTACTATATAGCACTGCATGGCTGACTATCCTCAGTTCCTTCTCAGCCACCCCAGCTTGAGATGGAGCCTTAGCTAGTTGTCCAAGTTGAGTTTTGCCCCAACTGTGTTCTCTTAGCTTTTGTAGTTACTTTATTATAGTAGTTAGTACTTAGTAATAGTTGTATTAGTTGTTTTTTTTAAACAAAAAGAAACAAGCTTTTAGATATATAGCTTTTTAGATATTTCCTTTCCTCCACCGAGGTTTTGCCCTTTCCAAGGGTATGCCCCATTTTCCCGGATTCAAGCATTGCCTGTCGTGCCATATTGGAATCCGGGTGAGTGATGGATATTCCCACTGCATCCCTTGTCTTGGGGAAACATGTATTTCCCAAAAGTGCAACTTCTGTCTGGCATTAAAATCTAGAGACAGAAAGAACAGGGAAATAAAATTTCAACTCCTTACAATGGAGAGCTTGCGTCCAGCCTCTGATGCAGGCCAGGAGCGCCCCCCTATATACCAGTCTCTGAGTAAGTCAGTTGCCTCTTCTGTCTCTGAGCCACACTCCTCAAGGGCATCTAAGGGGAAGATCAAGATTCCTCTCAAGTCTTCCAAAGACAGTGCCCTGAGTTCTCCAAGTAGGGAATATACCTCAAAGAAGTCTAAGTCATCAGCTCCCATTGGTCTCCAACATGGTACCCACAAGGCTGCTGGTTCCTCTGTTAAGCGTATAAACCCTAAAATATCTGTCTCTGAGAGACAATCGGTACCCACAGTTGACCACGGCATCAAGAAGTGGTACTGAAAAAGACAGTTTGAGATCTGTCCGGATTCCCCCCCCCCCCCCCTGCGGAGTGTTTGAAACTCGGGGTACCGTCAACTCCTTTGGCTACTGTTACTTTAGCTCATGCCCAGAACATGGTACTGACAGATCTCTGGACTCACCTGTCTGGTACATATGGTGGTACTTTGCACTTCTCCAGTACCAAGAGCCTCCAGTTCTTCTTCGAGGAATGTCCCTGTGGGTTCTCCACTTTAGGTGTCTTGGCTCAGCCAACAGGGGCACTGCTACTACAAATCTCCGATTAGAAGCGCAGGGCGCCAAGACACCTAAAGTGGAGCACCCACAGGGACAACCATCTCGAAGAACCTCAGTTACTGCACAAGGTGAGTAATCGTCTCTATCTCCAAACACCCATACAGTACTGATGGTGGTACCTCAAGCTCCTTCTGCTGTCTCACCATTACCGAATAACTTAGAGGAGGAGGATTCTGATGAAGATTTTTCCTCAGCCTTCCAAATATCTATGCAAGGGTCTCCACTCCACCGCTATGAAGGTTCTGTTCCTGAGGAACATGAACTCATTTGTGACAGACGTCCACAGCGACCATTCTGCTGGGGCAAGCACTCGTGGATTCCACCACCCATGCCATATGCACCAGCCCCTTGGCCATACTGGGTGGCTTATCGCAATCAATTCTCTGGGGCCTCAAAGTCTGCTGTTCATAGAGATAGACAACCCTTCTCACCCTCCCTTTCCAGGAGACCAGAGCCTCAGGAAGAGACCTTTGAGGAGCAGGAGGCCAGGGCTGATCAGGTTTCTCCAATTGCAAACATCTCTTCATCCCCAGATGAAATTGTCATGCCACATACACCATCCCTAGCTGATAATTTTAAGCAGTTTCAGGATCTCATCAAGAAAGTTGAAGATTCTTTACAGATCCCCCTTGTGGAGATTAAAGAACTGCATGATAAGCTGCCAAATATCCTCCATACAGCCTCCTTTGCCCACATTGCCCTGTCAGTCAACAAGGCACTCCTGGATCCTGAAAAGGTCATCTGGCATACTCTGGCCTGAATTCCTCCCACGTGCAGGAGGGCAGACAAAAAATATGATGATCTTTCTAAGGAGTCAGAATTTTTATTTTCTCACCCATCTCCTAACTCCTTGGAGGTTGAGGGGGTTAATAAACATGGAAAGCAGCACCACGCTAAATCTATGACTTTTTATAAAAATCATAAGCATCTCAACCTCCTTGGTAGAAAATCTTATTCTTTAATTACTTTACAGTTTAGAATCTCCAACTACCTCAGGCCTTAATGACGAAGTACAAATTATATCAAGTTGAACTCCTTTAGTGAACATCTGCCGACAACACAGAGAGCAGTTCCAGGCAATTATTGCAGAAGGCCAACTCCTCGCCAGGACATCTCTCAGGCTTCTTTCGATGCTGCTGATACTGCCACTCATTCGATTTCTACGGCAGTAGGTATAAGGAGAGCCTCCTGGCTTCAGCTCTCAGGATTCCCAAAGGAGGTCCACAGTAGGATAGAAGACCTCCCTTTCGATGGCACTAAGTTGTTTGCTGACAACACAGACAAATCTCTGCATACATTAAAAGATTCCGGGGCTATTTTACAATCTCTGGGAATCTACAAACCAGCCCGGAAGAGAGAATTCAGTAGGTCCCAGACAGCGCAGAGATCCCATCCCACCCAGTTCCAGAGCTCATGGAGCTGTATGAACCTCATCCCAAGAGGCAGAAGTTCCAGAGGAGGAAACCACCCTCCTCCCAGCCTTCAGCTTCACAACCTGCCACATCAAAACATCAATTTTGATGGGATGGTGTAGGTCCTGAGCTGCCATCCCCTTTTTTACCAGCTGCAATGTTTCACCTGCCTTCCTCCCTTCGGCATCCGCCTTTACCACTTCCAGTAGGCTTGGAAGTCCATTGCTATGGACAAGTGGGTTTTGGAGATCATTTCCGCAGCGTATTGCATCCACTTCAATTCTCTTCCACTCACCAATCCCCTTCTCCATCTCTCTTCATGGACCCCTCCCATGAGAATCTGCTATGACAGGAAATAGATTCTCTTCTACACCTGGATGCTATAGAACCAGTTTCCACACAGCACAGAGGGAAAGGGTTTTATTCTAGGTATTTTCTGATTTCAAAAAAGAGCAGCAGTTGGAGACCCATCCTAGATTTAAGACTACTCAACCCCTTTGTGAATGCACAAAAATTCAAAATGGTGACACTTGTAATGATAATCCCATCCCTGGACCAAGGGGGTTGGTTCTCGGTCCTCGACCCTTCAAGACATGTATTTCCACATTGCGATCCATGCATCTTACAAACTTTAGAGTAGTCCAGGACCATTTTCAGTACAGGGTGCTCCCTTTTGGCCTATCATCTGCCCCCGACAGTTTTTTCAAGGTCATGTCGATAGTAGCCATGTACCATCACAGGAATGGAATTCTAGTGTTCCCTTTCCTAGATGATTGGTGTCTGAAAGGACACTTGTTGGAAGTGACTTTGGAGGCAACATACGAGGCCTTGGAGCTCTTCCTCAAGCTGGGCCTGCAATTGAATATTCAGAAGTCCACCTTGAGTCCTGTGCAAAAGCTGGAATTCCTAGGGGCTTATCTCAACTCACTAGTAGTGAGCGCCTTCCTCCCAATGCACAGGTTTATGTCCCTATCCAGTCTAGTCAATACGATTCAGTTCAGCCCTCAAACCCCGGTCAGGAACTGTCTTCAGCTATATGGCGACTGGCACTTTTATTATAGATCATGTATGACTGCGTATGCAATGCCTTCAAGGGTGACTCAGTACAGTTTATTCACCAGGCAGTTTAAACATGCTGCTTTCCATACCCACTTCTGTAAAGGAATCTCTCAATTGGTGGAAGATGTGTGCTGGAGTCCCCTTCATCCGCCCTCCCACAATGGTTGTCATAATGATATATGCTTCCCTGTTGGGATGGGGAGCTCATCTAGACACCCACATAGCTCAGAGCAGGTGGAGGCCTCGAGAAACCACTCTTCACATCAACCTCCTTGAACTCAGAGCAGTCAGATACGCCTGTTTCCAATTTCTGCCACTAATCAGAGGCAAACACAAAGATGATGATGGACAACATGCCATACATGTTTTATATAAACCAGCAAGGGGAAGCAAGATCCCCCTTCCTCTGTGCCAAGGCTATAAACTTTGGAATTGGAGTATATGCACGGCAACTTACCTTCCAGGGGTTCAGAATGTGATCATGGACATACTCAGTGGACACTTTTCTCGAGACCATGAGTGGGCGATAGATTCCGCCATACTTCACCACATATTCTGACAATGGAGCACTCCTCAGACCTTTTGGTGATAAACAGGAAATGCACCTACTTTGCCCCAGAGCAGGGCTGGGTCACCGCTCCCTGGGGGATGCCTTTGACTTCCAGTGGTTACTGGGTCTTCTCTATGCATTCCCCCCAACTCCTCTGATATCCAAAGTTCTACTCAAAATAAAAAAGGACAGGGCCAGAGTTATTCTGATTGTTCCGACATGGCCCAGACAAACATGGTTTCCTTACCTGATGCAGCTGACTGTGTTCTCACTGTATCAGAGGGGTAGCCGTGTTAGTCTGGATCTGTAAAAAGCAATAAAGAGTCCTGTGGCACCTTAAAGACTAACAGAGGTATTGGAGCATAAGCTTTCGTGGGTGAATGCCCACTTCGTCAGACGCATGTAATGGAAATTTCCAGAGGCAGGTATAAATATGCAGGCAAGAATCAGTCTGGAGATAACAAGGTTAGTTCAATCGGGGGGTGAGGCCCTCTTCTAGCAGTTGAGGTGTGAACACCCAGGGAGGAGAAACTGTTTTTGTAGTTGGCTAGCCATTCACAGTCTTTGTTTAATCCTGATCTGATGGTGTCAAATTTGCAAATGAACTGAAGCTCAGCAGTTTCTCTTTGAAGTCTGGTCCTGAAGTTTTTTTGCTGTAAGATGGCTACCTTTACATCTGCTATTGTGTGGCCAGGGAGGTTGAAGTGTTCTCCTACAGGTTTTTCTATATTGCCATTCCTAATATCTGACTTGTGTCCATTTATCCTTTTACGTAGGGACTGTCCAGTTTGGCCGATGTACATAGCAGAGGGGCATTGCTGGCACATGATGGCGTATATAACATTGGTGGATGTGCAGGTGAATGAACCGGTGATGATGTAGCTGATCTGGTTAGGTCCGGTGATGGTGTTGCTGGTGTAGATATGTGGGCAGAGTTGGCATCGAGGTTTGTTGCATGGATTGGTTCCTGAGTAAGAGTTGTTATGGTGCGGTGTGTGGTTGCTGGTGAGAATATGCTTAAGGTTGGCGCGTTGTCTTTGGGTGAGGACTGGCCTGCCTCCCAAGGTCTGTGAAAGCGAGGGATCATTGTCCAGGATGGGTTGTAGATCACTGATGATGCGTTGGAGAGGTTTAAGCTGAGGACTGTCGGTGATGGCCAGTGGAGTTCTGTTGGTTTCTTTCTTGGGCTTGTCTTGTAGCAGGAGGCTTCTGGGTACACGTCTGGCTCTGTTGATTTGTTTCCTGATTTCCTCGTGCGGGTATCGTAGTGTTGAGAATGCTTGGTGAAGATCTTGTAGGTGTTGGTCTCTGTCTGAGGGGTTGGAGCAGATGCGGTTGTACCTCAACGCTTGGCTGTAAACGATGGATCGTGTGGTGTGTCCGGGGGGGAAGCTGGAGGCATGAAGGTAGGCATAGCGGTCGGTAGGTTTTTGGTATAGGGTGGTGTGTTCTCACTGATCATTCTCCACCGCTCTCCATCTCCTCTCCCAGGAGAGTGGGAAGATCCTTCACCCCAGTCTCAGAATCCTTCACCTCAAAGTATGGCTGGTCAATGGTTCACGGGCATGGAAATGGCCTGTTGGTAGCAAGTAAAGAGAGTGCTACTACATAGCAGAAAACAGTCTACACACTGCACTTACTTACAAAAATGCACAAGATTTGCCTGCTGGTGTGATCTCACTTTGCATCAGCAAGCTCATCGCTGGCAGACATACTGGACTACATTCTAGAACTAAAGAGCTTGGGGTTTTCGCTGAGTTCCATTAGAGTTCAACTGGCAGCCATCACAGTCTTACATTCTTCAATAGAAGGTTACAGTAGAACCTCAGAATTACGGACACCTCAGGAACAAAGGTTGTCCGTAACTCTGAATAAAACACAGCTCTGGCTCCAGCAGTTCACGCTCTGGATCAGGTTCCAGAGGCAGCTAGGCAGCTTCCTTGCAGGCAGCTTCTTTTAGGGCAAGCTTGTTCACGCCCCCGACTCGGTGGGAGGGTGTGCAGCATGTTGTGTGTGTGAGAGAGAGAGAGAAAACAGCACCTCCCCTCTCTGGCCAGGAGAGGCGGGATGTAAACAGCACCCATGGCTTACGGGAACTCAGCACAGACCCCAATGCTGCTCCTGCTCCAGCTGCCTTGGGCTGGCAGTGGGGGTCACAGCTTTGCCTGCAAATCTCAGTGTCTTCAACTCCTAGTTGTAAGTGGGTGCCCCACGCGTGGGGGTAGGGATATGGTTGGGGTGGGGACAGGCAGCCCACATGTGCCTACCTTTAAGATGCAGTACAGGCACACTACAGTATTTGCTCTTTTTTTTTGGTCTCTGCTGCTGCCTGATTGGTTACTTCCGGTTTCACATCATGTCTGTTTGACCGGTCGGTCCGTAACTCTGGTGTTCGTATCTTTGAGGTTCTACAGTACTCTGTATTTGACCAACAACAGTGAGGTTCCTCAAAGGCCTAGGCAACTTTTTCTGCCTGTTAAACACCCTACTCCAGTTTGGGACCTCAATTTGGTTCTTAAATGCCTTACAAGACCACCTTTGAACCTATGGCTGCCTTATCACTCCTCCATTTATGGATGAAAATGGCATTTCTGGTTGCCATCACATCGGCTCGGTGAAAGGGGGAAATAGAAGCTCTTATGGCAATACCCCCTATTCACAATATTTTTCAGAGGCAAGGTCATATTATGACTACACCCCAAGTTTTTGCCAAAAGTACATTCTCATTTCCATATTAATCAGCCCATTCCCCTCCCCATCTTGCATCCTAAACCTCACTGGGATAAGGGAAAGGCATTCCACGTGATTGATGTCAGGGGAGTCCTGGCCTTCTACTTGATAGGACTAAATCTTTCAGGAAGACTTCCAGATTTTGTCTCAATCACAGACAGAACAAAAGGAGATGCAATCTCTAATCTCAAAGCACCTGCTGACATACAAGCTCACTCTACGAGATTTATTTCTACCTCAACAGCATTTCTTAAGAACATTCCTATCATTGGAATATGTAAAGCCGCAACTTGTGCTTCTATGCATGCATTCGTTGAACACTATACAATAATTCATGATTCTGCTTCCGAGAATGTATTCGGTTCAGCTGTACTTTCTGCCATACTGAACTAGACTCCAAAGCCACCTCCTCCTTAAAGGAGAGCTGCTTGATAGTCACCTAGAATGGACCATCCACAGGGACTCAAAGAAGAAGAAAAAAAAGAAGAAGAAGAAATTGTTACCCTGTGCAGTAACTGTATTCTACTACCAACCCTCCTTCCCCTCTGCTTCGGAGTTCCTTGTCATGGGGCTTCGCAGTAGAGAAGGAACTCAGGACAGTTATCCATCACGCACAATGCTATATAGCAATGGCATGGGGCATGAGGCTGAGTAACATGTATGCATGGTCTGAATGGACACTGCTATGAGACATCTCCGATCAAAAGTGCAAGGGGGCACAAGCACACTTAGAGTTGAGCACCCATAGGGACACATCTCGAAGGACCACAGTTATTTCATAGGGTGAGTAACCATTTCTTCAGTACAGAACATGTGAGGGGCTTTAATTAAAAAATCAGATCTTCTCTACCCTGGAAGACACTCTGGACATCTGATGAGCTAGTAAATTTGACATCACTGATACTAAGGAAATGACATTTGAGGTAGGATTTTCAAAGGCATCTGAAGGAGCTAGGGCCTAACTTCCATTGAATTTTAGTTGAATTTCAATAGGAGTGTCATGGGCTGTTTACCTCACACATGCTGTGAAAGGGTTAATATGGGCCAGAGAGGCCAGTTAACCTTCCTGCTTGCACCTGAAGGGTGGGCCAAGACTAATTAGAAATAAAGTCCAGCTTGGGGAGAGGAGGGCTTGTTTCCATAAAACAATGGGTGAGCCCAGTTGGTGGAAGGAAACCCGGAGGAGAGGAGGTGGGGAATTCCCTCTCTCTGAGAAGCAGCTTGAAGGATAACTGAGAAGGAAAAGAGAAGAAGACGAAACAAGCTTCTCCAGGGATGAGTTGGTGGCCAAGTTGGAGCTTCCCTGAACAAGGGGCCAGCCCCTGGATTGGGGAGTGGATTGAGGCACAGAAGGACAGTAGCCTAAAGCAGTGGAAGCATGCATGCTTTAAGGTGGCTGCCAACTGAGCTGAGCTGGGCTGCAGGTTTGCTTTTTGTATGCATTACTTTAGGACTTTGGTAAAGGACTCTGTGGCCCCAGAAAGGACAGGACTCTGTCTGATCAGTGGGCTAGGACACCGTTACGGCCAGAGTAGGCCAAAGGGCAGTGGGGCGGAAACTAAGGCACAGCTACCAGAATGTGACATCTGGCCACAAGGGGTTGTGTTGAGTCTGCAACCGGCCACAGGCAGTTGTCACCTAACTTCCTCAGCTCCTTTGAAAATTCCAGATTAATTGTGATGGGATGTAATTTATAATCAAACTTTAAAGAAGAAAGCATAGGTATCGACTGGCATAGAGGGAGAGTGTGGGAGGTAAAGCTGGTCTGTTTATTCGTTCACTCCCATCTCCTAAGAAACAGTTCAAGTGGATGGAATGGAATATGGAGTGCAGATGTAGTAATAACTTTACACAGATATTTTCAGGAACAATCTACAGGACTAATGGTTTATATATACTGTAAAACAAGTATCTGGAGATATAGAATACTTGAATCTGTGAGATCTTTTGGAATCCATTGGCTTAATAAATCAGATTCTTCACCCTTCCGTTTAAGAATAAATGTTGTACCCTACTGTTTTAATCTTGTTTCATGTATTAATCCTTTTGCATCCAAAGAAATATGCAGTGATTTGTTATACTACCTCAGAATAAGGGTCCCCACATTTTTGAAGCTTCCCCTTCCAGCTCTAACAGTAACCACAGAGAGGTGAAATTAACCATAGCACCAGTTACTAAAAGCAAAATGATAAAGTCAAAAATTTTAACTACCTTCTCATTTTAGTTATAGATGTGTCAGTCTTGCTTCTGAAAGAAGCTGAATTAGGGGAATAGAGGCTTAAGACATTGCTGATCAAAGATGATTGAGTGTGCTTAATTTTTATTGTAACCACCAAAGAATCCTGACTAGCAGAGATAAAAAGATGAAAATGAGACTGATGAAGTTTCTAAACTGATGCTTGTATATTCCTCCTTCAGTGAAAATCAGTTACAGAGGCTTGTCATAGAAGAGGTCTCTCAGTTTAACTTGCAGTGCTGAGTCAACAGCATATTGGATGAAGGGGTTGATGATCCCTGTTTGAGTCATCAAGAAAGTATTTCCTAAACTGGGTTTGAAATTAATATCTCAGATGCTGATTTATGAGTTTCTGGTGGTTCTCAACCTGCTAGTCCCTTCTCTTGATGAAGTCTGAAACAAGAAATAGTGACTCCCAAGTTTCCCCTTTGTATTCAGGAAGACCAGTTTCCAAATATTTTGATGAATGCTTCTACTTTGTTTATACTGTGCATGGACAGAACATTCATATTCTGTCCCCAGAGAGGAATTGTTCAGCTCAACTAAGCATCCAGAAATGTCAGCAAAATATGTTGTTTGCCATCTGCCATGAATTACTGAATCCATCAGCAAGGGGAGATTGTCGATAATTGTGAACCCCTGCTCTTAATTTGAAAAGCTGAGTGGTGCTTTATTTCCTGAGAATTGCCTCACTTCAGTGTGAAATAGTTGCTGGTGAAAGAAGCATGTCATTAGAGGAGGAGTGCAAAAAGTAGAAAATTCACTGGATGATCTTTGATGACGTTCACTACTTAACAGCTTCATGAAAGATCTGATGAAGATTTTCAGATACCTTCTTAACAGCAGGATCTTGGCTATATGTGAAATAGTGAAATCATTAGGTGCAGAGTTTTGGATTTGGGTGATCAGGATGCAGTTGTCACCTGTTGTTGGATTGGCTGCATTTGTGCAGATTATAATGTTATAGAAATGATTTGTAATAATTCCCACTCCATGTGCAAATCTTTGACTGTCCCCTGAGTTGTCTCAAATACTTCACCTGATGTGTGTTCTGGCACAGCTTTACAAAAGAGTGAGTCTTTTTCAATTGAAGTCACTCAGCCACCTCACAGAGTAAAAGCTATGCAATACCAGAGACACCAGGTCAGTTGCTAAGTAGACACATTCCCTCAATTTTGAAAGCAGCTGCTCTCTGACATCCTCAGTTGTATCACTAATAAAGTGTGAAACAGTGTAGTTTGACAAAGTCACTGTTTGCAGTTTGGTGATTGCTTGAAGACCTTTAACATTTGAAACCATGTCTCTTGGAAAGGAAAAAATGAGAGTCTGTGTAATGGTTTGTGCATTATACTCTGCACAGTTTGTATAGCTATCAAATGAGAGGCATTTGTGTTGACATTACCAGTTTAAGTAATCAAGACTTGTTAATGTTTTTTCAAGGCTTTAAGCTTTCTCTGGAAAAAAAAAATGCTCAGGTTTATCTTCATTCATGTATGATTTGTTTCCAAATGTCACAACAGCTTTGAAGGCTTCATACTTTCAGCAGGCAGCACTTGAAAAAACATTATAGTTTCAAATGAACTGATATAAACCCATGTCATATTTGCCCTTGTATTTCTGCATTTTCTTTGTTCTTTTTGAGCTGTTATTAGCACAACTGTGTCCTTTTCATAAAATGATCCATCTTTCCTGAATCACTCCTTAGCTAGAAATGAACTCCAACACAGACTGAATTATCATGTCATATGTGCATAAATACATGCTGTTTGTTTTATACACTTACACATATTTTAAAATGGGATTTGTATTGTTTTGTGTAAGGCAAATCACACAGTACAGTGCCACAGGTGGCTTTCGAGAGCCATTGTGGGCACAGGGAGGCCAAATTATGAAACACTTTCTCTAACATAGAATCATATATTGAAAAATTAATTTTCAGAAATACTTTGTCACTATTTGAGTACCTTCAGCGAATGAGACTGTTTGTTTGTTTTTTCTCAGTTGTGACTGCTGTTTTATGTTTCAGTATCTCTGTATATTTCCCGCTTGGAGGCTCAAGCCTCCTGATTTATATATTAGGATTCAGAATATTCAGATCCCTTTAGAAACCCTTGTGTTAAAGTAACTTCTGTAATTAAAGAAAAGCATGCGTACATGTTAAATAGCTTTAACAGTGTATGTGTATATTTTAAATTGTAGAATTTAACACCTTTAAGACTTCTTATTGTTTCTAATAAGGATCTGAATTTTTTAAAATCCTAAACTGCTTCATGAAGCTCTCAAAATAACTATTTTTAGTAGTTATTTTTTATTCTTTAGTGCCTTTTTTTTTGTAATTAGATATAGTGACTCTAAATTGATTTTAGGTTGCATTGCATTTCTCCTTTATTAAAAATAAACTATTGTTCATGTCTGTTTTACTTTTGCCATTAATTTTTTGTGGAATATTTTCTTCTAAGGCCCCACAAAATGTTCAAGCTGTAGTACTGACATTTAAGTTGAATTTTGTAAAGGAAGTGAACAAAAGTTGCAACTACAATTTAAGGATTTTTTGTTAGTCGTGTTTTATTTAATCTCTCTGGAAGCATTTGTGGACTTCACTACTTTTCTTTTGTTGTGTGTCTGTGTGTTCACGCACGTGCAAAATTTTAAGGTCTGTATCCACTGATTGGTTGGAAGATTGGGAAAGAGGTGGTCTTCTTAGCTGAAGGCAACGCATCAGATGCGGGCTCTACCATAAAATGGGCTAAAGAATTAGGTAAGTGGCTTTTCAATTGTATAATACTATAAAACAATTAGCCCTGTAAGATGATTCTTTATAGGGTCCTCTAGCTGGCTCCTGTTCATAGTATTAAGCTTCCATTTGTTCTCTTTAATAGATAAGTAGTCTAGTTTCTTCTTCGAGTGCTTGTTCACGTCCATTCCACATTAGGTGTGCGCGCGCCGTGTGCATGAGCGTCGGATACTTTTCCCTTAGCGGCACCCGTCGGGCCGGCGGGGCCCCCGCCTGAGTGGCACCACTGCGCCGTGCATATATATCCCCGCTGGCCCGACCCCCTCCAGTTCCTTCTTACCGTCCATGGCAGCGTTGGAACAACCTCTTGCTCTCGTACGAGAAGCAATCCCTTAGCTTTAGAGTACTTAGCTGCTATCAGTTCGTTAGCATTCCCTTGTTGGGGACACTTAATAGATTAGGTGCTTGGAGACTTCCAGCACCCGCCCCGGGCTGCGGGGCATGCCACAGGCCCATGAGTTTAAGGCTTGCACCACGTGCCACAAGCCTATGCCGGTTAGTGACCCCCACGACTCCTGCCTACGTTGCCTGAGGAAAGCACACCAAACGGAGAGGTGTAAGATTTGCAAGGCATATAAGCCTAGAACAAAGAAAGAGAGAGACTTTCGTTTGAAGCAGTTGTTGATGGAGGCCGTGCTGCAGCCATCGGGCCCGGAGCACCCGATGCCGGCTCTAGCCTCCTCGGTGCGGAGTACCCCAGAGTCGTCAAGAGACCCGGTGCCGGATAAACACCGCAAGCCGTCGGCCTTGGAGCGAAGTAGGCCCCGGCACCGCTCATCCTCCCCGGTGTGGCCCAAGGCTAAACCAAAGGAAGGGCGCGGACGTTCCCCACAAAGAAGACTGGCGCCATTTAAGGGCCCGGGCACCGGGAAGAGTGTGATGGATGCTGTACTGGCGCCGGCACCAGTGGCACCGGCGCCACAAGTCCCACTGAGTCCAGCCCTAAGGGAATTCAGTGAGGACGATGGGCTCGAGGGAGTAATAGATCAGCCCTCCACGCCTGACACCTTTGAGGCGGCGAAGGACCTCATCGGGTTGTTGGTGGTGAGCCCCCTCCCGGCCAGGGAGAAGCCTCCAGCACCCGGGCCCGGGGTGCTGTCGAGGGGAAAGCCGGCAATGGTGCGCCGTTCGAGGACACCGTCCCGGCATCGCTCCCGGTGTTGGTCCCGGTCGAGCTTCGAGTCTGTGGACTCTCAGTTACCCCTGATGCAGAGGGAAGTCTCGGTATCAGAGGTGAGTCAGCGCACAGGTTTAGTGCAAGGGACCCGACGCTCTCCGGCACCCCCCAGAGACCGGCACCAGGAGAAGGCGAGCCGGTCATCACCAAAGGCTTCCAGAAGTCACCGGTCCCAGTCCAGGTCTCGAGAGCACCGATACCGGTCCTGGTCCCATTCCCGATCGGCAAGAAGCCGCTCGTCGACCTCCCGCCGGCACAGATCGACGGCACCGCCATGGCCTTCACATTCGGCGTCGCCGGAGTCCGGCGCCGACTCGGGCCAATACAGTTACCCGCACCAGACAACAGAGAACACCAGGCTGGGTGGCAACCCCTGTGGGGACCGCCAGGACACTGACCCTTCTGGACCCCTTGGGCCTACCACCAGCGGCAGGGGGCTCCCTCCAGGGCCAGCTACTCGGTGTCCCGGTCCCCGCACCGATGCTCCTCCGTGTGGGAAACTACAGTGTCCAGACCACCTGCACCTTCGCCGAGCGCCCAAGGTCAGCTGCCCTGGCCTGAGCCGGAAGCCCCTCCCTCGGGGGAGGGGGACCAAGGGGACCAGCAGGAGGAAGCTGCTGACCTCCTCGTCATCCCCAGATGAAGCGGTGGCAGGCACAGCAGTATCAGGGCCTCCGCCAATAGACCACAGAGCCCACCAAGAGCTGCTGCGTAAGGTTGCTCATAACTTGGGGTTAGAGGCCGAGGAGACGGTTGAGCAGGAGGACCCCATGGTGGACCTTCTGAGCCCAGAAGGTCCATCCAGAATAGCGCTTCTGCTCATTAAGACCATAAAGTCAAACTATAAGACTATATGGCAGACCCCGGCCTCCAGCGCTTCAACAGCCAAGGGTGTGGAGCGCAAGTACTTCGCCCCGTCAAAGGGGTACGACTTCTTGTTTTGCCACCCAAGCCCATGTTCCCTGGTAGTCTCGGCGATAAACGAGAGAGAGCACCATGGGCAGCAGGCCCCGGCCCCTAAGGCCAAGGAAGTGAAGCGCCTGGACCTGTTTGGCAGGAAGGTGTATTCCTCAGGGGGCCTCCAGTTGAGGATTGCTAATCAACAGGCCATCCTCAACAGGCATAACTTCAACTCCTGGGCGGCAGTGGGGAAGTTTAAGGACAACCTCCCACAGGGTTCCCAACAGGAGTTCATGGTGCTGGTAGACGAAGGCAAGGCCGTAGCGAAGACCTCTCTCCAGGCGTCCTTGGATTCGGCGGATGCGGCGGCCAGGACAATTGCGTCTGGCGTGGTCATGCGACGCTCGGCGTGGCTTCAGTGGTCAGGTCTGCCGCCTGAGGTCCAGAACTCACTCCAGGACCTCCCCTTCGAAGGGTCCGGACTCTTTTCGGACCAGACGGACGCAAAGCTACATAGCCTCCAGGACTCGAGGGCTACACTCAAGTCGCTGGGTATGCACACCCCGGCGGCTCAAAGGAAGCCCTTCAAGCCACAGCCTCCCCCTCAGCGTCACTACCAGCCTTGTCCTAGGCACGAGCCCTACCGCAGGCGAAGCGGGGATAACAGGAGGCGACGTAATAATAACAGCAACAAAGAGTCCTGTGGCACCTTAAAGACTAACAGATGTATTGGAGCATAAGCTTTCATGGGTGAATGCCCACTTCGTCAGACGCATTCACCCACGAAAGCTTATGCTCCAATACATCTGTTAGTCTTTAAGGTGCCACAGGACTCTTAGTCTGGATCTGTAAAAAGCAACAAACACGGCTACCCCTCTGATATGTAATAATAACAATAGCTCCAATAGGCCGGGCCAGAGCCAAGGCCAACATAAGTCCAAGCCGGGCCCTAAACCAGGCTTTTGAAGGGGCGCCTGAGGACAGCGTACCAGACCAATCACCGGATCCGTCCCCTTGTTTCCTGAACCGCCTGTCCCGTTTCTCCCGTGCGTGGTCCGGCATTACGTCAGACCGTTGGGTGTTACGCACGGTGCGAGGCGGATACATGCTGCAGTTCTCCTCCCTGCCTACCCTCCACCCCCCTTCCCCGTCCCTCTTCAGGGACCCCTCTCACAAGCACTTCCTGGAAAAGGAGGTTCGCACACTCCTAGAGGCGGGGGCGGTAGAGATGGTACTGAAAGACCTAAGGGGGGGGGAAAGGGTTCTACTCCTGATACTTCCTCATTCCCAAGGCCAAAGGAGGCCTTCGACCCATTCTAGACCTGCGCGGGCTCAACAAGTTCCTGGCCAAGGCCCGGTTCTGCATGGTCTCTCTGGGCACCATCATCCCTTCCCTGGATCCGGGGGACTGGTATGCTGCCCTCGACATGAAGGACGCGTACTTTCACATCACCATCCACCAAGCCGCATCGCCGATTCCTGCGTTTCACTGTGAACCAGGAACATTACCAGTTCACGGTTATCCGGTTTGGCCTAGCTGCGGCCCCACGGATGTTCACAAAATGCATGGCGGTAGTGGCGGCCTTCTAACAGAGGCAGAGAATTCGAGTTTACCCGTACCTCGACAACTGGCTCCTGGCGGGCTGGTCCAAAGAGGAGGTTCGGTCCCACGTGCAGGTGGCCCTGAGACTATTCCGCACGCTGGGGCTCCTGGTCAACGTCCCCAAGTCCACCCTCATTCCAACGCAAAGAGTGGAATTCATAGGGGCAGTCCTAGATGCAGTACAGGCAAAGGCGAGCCTTCCAGTATCACGATTCCTGGCCATCCAGCAAGCAGTGAACTCCCTGTGCCTGTTTCCCACTACAACGGCCAGATGCTGCCTGAGGCTGCTTGGCCACATGGCAGCATGCACGCATGTGGTCAAGCATGCCAGACTGAAACTCAGAACGCTGCAGGCTTAGCTCGCCCGTGTATACCGCCCACGCAGGGACCCCCTGGACTTGGTAGTGACAGCCCCGGGGGACGTGCTAGACTCCTTGCGCCGGTCCCAGACCGTGGTTTGTGAAGGCATCCCCTTTGCCGCATGTAGTGGGGTGGTCCCCCGTTCCTGCCCGGAAGGGCTTAAAACAGCCCTGGCAGAGGGCTGTGGCAGGGGAAAAGCTGGGCTGACTGGGGAAGCGGCTGCAGCTGGCCCACACCCCAATCAGGCCACAGCTGGCCTGTATAAAAAGGCTGGGAGCCAGGAGCTCAGACAGTCTCTCTCTGAACGCAGAGAGAGAAGGGCCTGGCTGCAGGGAGCTTAACCAGGTATCTGGAGTGGAGCAGGGCTGGGGAAAGGCCAAGGGAGCCGGGGAGCGCCGGCCTAGGAAAGCCCCAGGCTGCAGGCCTGGTAAGGCCTATTAGGTACTGGGTTGCAGGGGGCAGCTCATGGGTAGCCAGAAGCAGCAGGTCCAAACCCCTTTGCCTGTGATGAGTGGCTTATACTTCAGTCTGCCCCAGTGAACGGGGCTAGATGGTGACTGGGCAGTAACCAAGACTGAGGTGAAGTGGGGATAGTGGGTGGGGGTTCCCCTGGGAGGGGGAGACCCAGAGCTGTGAGGGGTTACTGCCAGTGGGCAACACCCCAGACAACAGGGCACCGGGTCCGGGAGGGACACAGGGGCCAAGCGGTAGCGGGACACCGGCCTGCAGAGGGCGCTCCAATGGCTGGAGAGCTAATTCCCGGAGACAACCAGCAGGAGGCGCTGCAGCGGTGAGTCTGCACACTTACATGTGGTGGAGAATGCGGGCAGAAGCGGTCCGCCCCGACACAAGGGGCCAGGGCAAGGACTGTTGGACGATTGCCCAGATCCAAGACTGGAGACATGAAGGACTATTATTGGAGAGCCTGTTTGGCCCGGCTCGCTGAGCAGCAAGCGGGGCTGCTTCAGCTGCTGCGGGGGAGGGCACATGGATCTTAACGGAAGCCAGGCACCATGGGCAGGAGGCCAGTGCCGGGGCCTAAAGACTGTTTCGCCTGTGGGCGAAAGGGACACTTGAAAAGGGAGTGCCCCTATTGGGACGGAGCAAAGAGGCTCCGCCCGGGCCATGGTGGAGAGACTCGAGTGCCCCCTGTGAAGTTAACAGGGGGGCTCCAAACCTGTTGGGCCTGTGGGGAACCAGGGCACATGAAGAGGGAGTGCCCCCACGGAACTCGCAGGGCCCAGATGAGCCCTGAAGGAAGAGTGTCGCCAGGGACAAACGGTGGAGAGACTAGAGTGCCCCCTGTGAGGGGTTACTGCCAGGGGGCAACGCCCCAGACAACAGGGCACCGGGTCCGGGAGGGACACGGGGGGGCCAAGCGGTAGCGGGACACCGGCCTGCAGAGGGCGCTCCAATGGCTGGAAAGCTAATTCCCGGAGCCGACCAGCAGGAGGCGCTGCAGCGGTGAGTCCCGCACGCTTACACTGCACAAAAGCCGGACCTGACACTTGTGACGGATGCGTCAGACCTCGGATGGGGTGCTCACCTAGGGGACCTCAGGACTCAGGGCTCGTGGTCGGGAGCAGAGCGGTCGCTCCATATCAATGTGAAGGAGCTCAGGGCGGTTCGTTTAGCCTGCCAGACCTTTTACGCCACTTTGAGTGGTCACAGCATGACAGTTCTGATGGACAAAACACGACCGCCATGTTTTATATAAACAAGCAGGGCGGAGCCCCTTCCTCACCGCTCTGCCACGAGGCTCTCCTCCTCTGGAACTTTTGCATAACCCACGCTATTCACTTCGAGGCGTCATATCTCCCGGGGGTGCGGAACGAACTGGTGGACCACCTCAGTAGGTCGTACCGCATGCATGAGTGGACGCTCAGAGCGGATGTTGTGTTTTCGCTCTTCTGCAAGTGGGGGGTTTCCCCGGGTAGACCTGTTTGCCACCAGGGGCAATGCCCAATGCCCACAGTTCTGCTCATTCAGGGCCGCAGCCCGGGCTCAATAGCAGATGCATTCGTGATCCCATGGGGAGGGGAATTGAAATACGCCTTTCCCCCGCTTCCTCTGGTGCACAAGGTCCTGCTCGAGGTGCGCAGGGACAGGGCAGCGGTCATCCTTATCGCCCCCGGCCCGGCCCCACCAGCACTGGTTCACCATGCTCCTGGAGCTGTCGGTGGAAGCCCCGGTAACCTTGCCCCTACACCGGGACCTCATCACGCAGGACAGAGGGCGACTCCTCCACCCTGACCTGCAATCACTACATCTGACGTCATGGAAGCTCTGTGGCTGAATGCTTTGGAGAGCCAGTGCTCCCTTCCTGTGCAGCAGGTTCTACTTGGTAGTAGGAAGCCCTCTACCAGGGCGACTTACCTGGCCAAGTGGAAGAGGTTCTTGACTGCTGTGGGCCCCAACAGGTTCAGCCACGCCAGGCTCCGGTGCCAACCATTCTAGAGTACCTACTGCACCTCAAGCAGCAGGGGCTGGCCCCGTCCTCGATCAGAGTGCATCTGGCGGCCATCTCCGCCTTCCACCCGGGGTTTTCAGGGGGCTCGGTGTTCTCCCACCCAATGGTGGGGCGGTTCCTTAAAGGACTGGAGAGGGTGTTCCCTTACTTACACCCCCCAGTCCCTCCACGGAATCTCAACTTAGTCCTTTCTAAGCCCATGGGGGCCCCCGTTCGAGCCCCTTGCTACCTGCTCCCTCCTCCACCTTTCCTGGAAGGTGGCATTCCTGGTAGCCATCACCTCAGCCAGAAGGGTATCTGAGCTGAGGGCACTCACCTCGGAGCCACCATATACAGTGTTTCATAAAGACAAGGTGCAGCTCCATCCGCACCCCAAGTTCCTCCCAGAGGTGATCTCACAATTCCACCTAGGCCAGAACATTTGTCTGCCGGTGTTTTTTCCCAAACCCCATGCGGACCCGAGTCACCGCAGCCTGCACACCCTGGATGTCCGTCAAGTGTTGGCGTTCTACTTGGAGCGCACCAAGCCCTTTCGTAAATCCACGCAGCTGTTCATGGCCGTGGCTGAGAGGATGAGAGGCTTCCTGTTGTCGGCGCAGTGAATCTCCTCCTGGATTACAGACTGCATTTGGGCGTGTTATGACCTCGCAGGTGTTCTGGCCCCGGCGGTCACGGCCCACTCAACCAGGGCACAAGCAGCTTCAGCGGCTTTCCTGGCACAGGTCCCGATCCAGGAGATCTGCAGAGCCGCCACCTGGTCGTCGGTGCATACCTTCACGACCCACTATGCGGTCAACCAACAGGCCCGAGAGGACGCGGCAGTTGGCGGGGCGGTCCTCCGATCAATTGTTCCGTGACTCGTACCCTCCTCCAAAGGTAAGCTTGTGTGATGGGGCAAGGCCAGATGGCTATAGAAAAGTAATGGGAGTTAGATATATTAGCCCCAGGTTAAACAAATCCCTGGTATCAGTATAAGTAAATGGCAGCTGCTCCAGGTCAATTAAAACACCTGAGGCCAATTAAGATCTTTCCAGAAGGCAGTGGAGATTGCTAGGTTGATTGGGACACCTGAAGCCAATCAGAGGCTGGCTGAAACTAGTTAAAAAGCCTCCCAGTTAGTCAGGTGGGCGCGCATGTCAGGAGCTGTGAGAAGTTGCGCTGTTGGAGAGACTGAGCTGTATACATCATATTAGGCACAAGGAAGGAGGCCCTGAGGTAAGGGTGAAGTGGAGCTTAAGGAAGTCGGGACTGCTGTGGGGAAGTAGCCCAGGGAATTGTACGTGTCCTGTTCCTAAAAGGTCAGCTACCATAGCTGATACTATTAGGGTCCCTGGGCTGGAGCCCGGAGTAGAGGGCGGGCCCGGGCTCCTCCCCCCCCCCTTTGCCCCCTGATTAATCACCAGACTGGGAGACAACAGAGACTGTGCAAGGGAGGATAGCTTCTCCTCACCTCCCTCGCTTTCTTATGATGAAAATGGCTCAGTAGACTGTGACCCTTGTCTCTAGAGAGAGAAAGGTTAAGTGGAGGGTCACAGTGAGCCTCTGAGGCTAGCAAAATCCATCAGGAAACGCAGGACCCAGGGAGACAAGGACAGAGCTTTGTCACACTTGTAATTCACCTAACGTGGAATGGACGTGAACAAGCACTCGAAGAAGAAAAAACGGTTACCTACCTTTTCGTAACTGTTGTTCTTCGAGATGTGTTGTTCATGTCCATTCCACCACCCGCCCTCCTATCCCTCTGTCAGAGTCGCCAGCAAGAAGGAACTGGAGGGGGTCGGGCCAGCGGGGGTATATATGCATGGCGCAGTGGCGCCATTCAGGTGGGGGCCCCGACGGATGCCACTAAGGGAAAAGTTTCCTATGCTCGTGCACGCGTACACCTAATGTGGAATGGACGTGAACAACACATCTCGAAGAACAACAGTTACGAAAAGGTAGGTAATCGTTTTTTCTCCAGCATGGAGCCGTGAAATTGACAAGAAAGCCAGGCTGTCATCGGGGCAGGTGGGGGGGGCACCAGCTAGAGCCTGACTGCCCTGGGCTCCCTGCTCCCAGCTAGGCTGCAACCATCCAACTCCCCACGGAGAGCCTGGCTGCTGCCCGGAAGCTCCTGGTTCCCCCTGGGGATCCTGGCTGCTGCCTGGAGGCTCCTGGCTCCCTGTGGGGAGCCTGGCTGCTGCCCTAACACCAGGACTCTCAGCCCCCCACACTGTCCCTCTTAACTCATTGGAAGCACTCCTGGTGAGGACAGAAGAGGGTAGTGTGGACATCAACCACCGTAGTAATTACTGCGGTGGTTGTAAGTCAACATAACATAGGTCGACTTAAGTTTCTAGTGTAGACATGCCCATAGACTTCCAAATAGCCTAGTGGTTAGTAATCTGTACTACCATAGAAGAGGCTTCTGTTCAGTTCCTGATCGTAGGGCCAGATCCTCAGTTCTTAGCCAAGCTGCGCTTGGTATGGGACCTGAGGTTCGGGGAGCAAGGAAAAGAGGGAAGGAGTTCTAAGCCACATTTCTACTCCATCTTTTTAGTCTCTTTTGTAACTTGATGCAGCCCTAAGGACTATTATCCCAACTGGGAATTATCAATTCACAGGGCACCCCAGCCATGCCCCTTCTTCCCATGATGTCATCTGTGCAGGGTGATTGGGAATGGGTGATATGAAGCCGCAAGGCCACTTAGTAATTCCCTCTGACCAATGGAATCCCCAGCTGTCCGGTTAAGGCTTCTTTCTGATTGCTTGGCACTGTGGCCTGGTCTACACTGGGGGGTGGGGGGGACACGAGCTAAGTCGGTCTAAGTTATGCAACTTCAGCTACAAAATAGCGTAGCCGAAGTCGACATACTTAGAGCTACTTACCGCAGTGTCTTCACTGCGGTAGGTCGACTGCTGACGCTCCCCCGTCGACTCCGCCTACACTCTCGCTCCGGTGGCGTACCGGAGTCGACGGGAGAGTGCTTGGCGGTCGATTTATTGCGTCTTCACTAGACGCGATAAATCGACCCCTGCTGGATCAATCGCTCTGGAGGTAAGTGTAGACATGCCCTAAGCACCACAGTGTAGCTAGAACAGGGTGCCAAGGATCTGGCCTGTAGTCTTGTGGGAACTTGGCTGGCAGTTACAGCTTATGAGGGAAGACATCCTTTTATGTTTCTCAATATCATCTCAAGCTTACTTAGAGTAGCATTATTAGCTTCCACAAGTCCCATACATATTTCCCTGACTAGAAGGAATTATCCTTGATACAAGATTTTGAGAGTGAATGGGCTATAGAGTGGTAGGGATATTTGAGGATGGTTGTGGATTTGGTTTCTTGATACTGGATAGTTCTCTTTCATGGGGGTGATGGAATTGAAATTCAGAAAGATTTTGTTTTCTTAATATGTGCTAGGTGGAATATTTAATTTAGGAATCTTGACTGTAATAATTTATTAAGAAAAGTCAAAGTAAATAATGTAGTCAGTTGACTTTTTTGTGTGCACCCCTACAGATCTTTTCACCAGTGTAGATGAGACAGCAAGAATGGCACGAAGTGTGGTTGATTCTGAAGGAGTTTGTTTTGTTCCATCTTTTAGTGGTTTGCAGGTAAAAATACCATCCTTAATATGACAAAAATGATGTTTTGTGTCCTGCTTAAACATTAATATCTGTAAATTTGCCCATTATCATGGTATCTATTCTGTTCTATTCAGGTTCTTGTTCCATGCCCATGACGGTGGTATCTGAGGGCCTCTGTGGTATCTGACCATCTAAAAACATTAATGAATGTATCCTCAAAAAAAACACGTGAGGTAGGGAAATATTATTCCCATTTTACAGATGGGGAACTGAGGTACAGACAGATTAAGTGATTTGCCCAGTGTCACAAGAACTGAACCCAGATATCTTGCATCTCAGTCCAGTGTCTTGACCACCAGCTTATTCTTCCGAAGAACTGAGCTGGACTCAAATTATTGGTTTTATGCCATTTCTTTTCACAGCCACATTTCAAGAAAGCATTAATTACATGCTTAAGAACTTCCCTGAATAAGGATGCTTTCCTGAATTGGGGCCTTAAAGCGAAGCACTAATGACTGTTTAACCAACTATCTGGCATATGGATTTAATTTTTAAAACTGTAGATTTCTGTTTTCTTGTAGTTCTCAGTATGCACAACTCAATCTTGTTAAAATATACTAGAGGGTTGCTTCGCAGGCTCTCACTGCACACACCAGGGGCTTTTAGCATTCTGCAGTTTCTCCCACAAGCTCCCTCTTCACCACCCTCTTCTTTTCCTGTATTTCAGGTATTCCCTGCAACTCCCCCTTTCCTCATGCCAGAGGCTTTGTGTATTCCCCCCTATACCAGGGTCCTCCATTCTCCTTCCATGCTCCTGTCCCCTCATACCATTGTCCCCATTCTTCCCCTCCTGCAAGGTACTCTGTATATCTCCTCCCTTTAGGGGTTCTGTGTGCTCCCCCGATTCTCCCTTTCCTTACATGCCAGGGTCTCTACATCCTCATTCATACCAAGAGCTGTGTGTGTTACTCCCTCCAGGCCAGAGGCTCTGTATGACCTCCCACGTCCTCTTTCCCACTCTCAATTCTTATTTCTTTTTGTTTATTTGTTTGGGGGATAAGCTATGCAGGGTGTCAGCATTTTAAATTGCATTGGGAGGATGGGCAGAGCTGTAGTGAGGGGTTATTTGCAGTAATGCTGTAGCCGTGTTTGTCCCAGGATGTGAGAGAAACAAGATGGGTGAGATAATATCTTTTATTGAACCAACTTCTGTCGGTGGAAGGGACAAACTTTCAAGCTTCACAGAGCTCTTCATCAGGTCTGGGGGAGGTAACCAGAGTATTCAAGCTAAATGCAAGGTGGGACAGATTGTTACGCAAAAGGGGTCGCACATGTTGTAGGACACCACTTAATTTTAAGTGGGCAATTAACACCTCTGCAGTCCTGGGACCAAGGAAGGGGTAGTAGGCCGCAGGGTGTAAAAGCAGTGTCTCAGTTAAATCCATGGTTTTTAGTGTCCAGCAGAATTATGGATTTAAGTTCAGGCTCATCTTTTGAAGATGTTGTCATTTTGAGGATGAGGACTGATAGGTCAGATACAGAGTGATCACTTTGTGTAAAATGTTCATCCACTGGTGATAGGGTGGGTATCTGTGTATGAGTTCATTTGGGAGTAGTGATCATATGGGTGAAAACAGACAGTTGTTGGGGCATTTGATGTACTAGATGGGGTACACCACATGTTGTGATAGGCATGTGTAGGACCTGGATCTTGAAAGGTATGTTGTGAAGGGTATTGATCATTGTAGCAGTGGAAATAAGTCTGTATGTTTTGCATCTGTTGTTCTGGCAGGACCTGGTGCCACTTTGCATTGGTGTGTCCTGGTCAATGGGGAGCTTGTTTCTGATGATGAGCTTGGCGAGGCTGGGGGGGTTGTTTGAAGGCCAGAAGAGGGAGTTTAGGAAAGATTTCTTTTGAGATGTGGTCCCCTTCGAGTATGGGTTGTAATTGTTTTATGATATCCTATATGGGTTCCAATGTGGAGTGGTAGGTGACAAGTAGGAGTTTGCAGTAGGTGGTATTTTTTTTCTTTATTGAAGCAGTATCTCTCTGGGTATTTGGGTGGCCCATTCCATGATGCAATCTGCTTCTCTGGTCGAATGTTCTTTTTTGGTAAGGTGTGTATCTTGGGCTTTATCCTTGGAGCATATTCTGTGGTATCTGAGTGTGTGGCTATAGATAACTGATTTCTTGATATGTCTGGGGTGGTTATTGGATCTGTGAAGGTAAGTGTGGTGATCCGTGGGTTTCTTCTATATAGTTGTCGGTAACCTTCTATTGTTGTGGCTGATAATGGTGTCCAGGAAGTTGATGTTGGTGTTGGGAGTGTTCTAGAGAGAATTTAATGGATACGTGATGGTTGTTGAAGTTAGGGTATTGCTAGGCTGGAAGGTGCTAATGGCTGCCATCAACTGGTTCTTTGATCTTTGGACAGTTTTATAGAGGCATTTGAAGCTGCTGGGTCTGCAAACTGGATGCAAGGAGCTCTGTGTGTCTCCCATTTTTCCCTTGCAGTTTTCCAGTTTCCATCACAACCAGTAGGGTTCTGACCATTGATGCTTAGAGAACATTCTCTGACATTTTGGGATAGATTGGATGTGGCATTCAAAAGTTGTCATGTTGCATCCAAAGAGAAATGTTATCAAGTTGAGCCTAGAACTACCTCTTTTCCCCATTTCCCCCAACTGTCTAGTATAAGTTTTGGTTGTTAGTTTAAGTTACATGGTATCTTCTGACGGTTTTGCCACTTTTCTACATTAGATCCAAAAGTACAGTACTTACTTTTGACAGGTATATGCCAGTCTGCCACACACTATTATTCCCACAGTCTATTTTTTAAAAAGCAGAATCTCAGCCTCCTTATCTTACCCCATCTCTAAAGCACTAATGGGAAAAGGCAAAGAAAGGGGCTCTTTGTTTCCACCAGAGAGTCCACAAAATCTTGATTTATTTTGAGAAGTAGGCTGCTTAGTTAATCTAAGCTGCCTTCATTTGGTGGCTTATTTGAGTTTCTTCCATTATGGGTAAAATAGTATGGATTCTGGCTAAGTTTTTGTATTTGCAGACAGGAATCTCGAGGAGGACACAAACTGAATCTTTTATGAATTTTTAGGCCTGTAATGTTCAAGTACTAGAGATGTTGGGAGTGCTTGATTCCATAACATGCAACTTTTCTTCCTTGCTGGTGAAGACCAGCAGGGAGATACTAGGTCTGTTGCGGGTGAAGATTGTCAGTGCCTACATTAGAGACATCATGGTACTAGTTTTTCTTAAGGAAGCAGTTATAATGTAGGTTTTGATCAGAAAATCCACAGTTGGCACTGACAATCGGCTACTATCACATCTTCAATTCTTTATCAAGGTTGTAGAGAAGGCTGGGATGAGATGGTTCTCAGAGGATCTAAATACCTTAAGTCTCCTAGACCCTGGATGATCTAGGTACAGGCTTTGGGTATGGGATAGAAATGGCACTGGCAGCATTGTTAGATTTCTTTTTATCAATGGGTGAAGATCTGGTGTGTGTTGATATTCTTGGATATGGTGGGTGTTTTCAATACTGTTGATTGTGGAGTGTTGATAGCTCGACTGCAGCAGAAGTGGATGCTGCTGCTCTTTGCTGTCTCCGTTCTTTCCTGGCTGAATAGTTGCAGAGGGTATTGTGGGGCAGCTGATTCTCCTCAAGGATCCTGTCATGTCGAGTTCCACACGATTTCAATTTGTCTTCCCAATCTGTTCAATGTGGGTAGGGGCTTGTTAGAAAGGTTAGTGAGGAATTATGGGGCAGTCATGTTTTCAGTACTCTAATGACACCCCACTTTATATCTTGGTCCTTTCTGACCCAGTCAATGCAATTGTTCACCTAGCCCAATATTGTTGGGGCATAAATTAGATCTAGTTGGCTGAAATTCAGCCCAATTAAGATTGGGGTGACACTAATAAGTATGGGGAGGAGCTACAAGATGAGACACGAAGATATCACTTCCTCCTTTAGTAATGCAGGCGGGCATGCCATTTGTGACTTGGGTTCACAATCGAGTGGTATTGATTGGATCCTCAGTTGCTATTGGATTATCATATCATTGGTGCCCCAGAATACTTTTTCCATCTGCATTTGGTTTGCAAGATTGCAGCTGTTTCTTTTGGATGCAGACCTTATTACCGTGATTCATGCCTTTGTCACAACAAGACTGGTTTAGTTAAGTGTGTTCTATGTGGAGCTTAACCTCAAATCAGCCTGGAAACATAGGTGTTGACGCATATAGCCTCTGAAGGTGGATTTATGGGAGCACATGACACTAGAATTCTATAATCTGCACTAGTTTCCTGTTGGAGTGGAGTTTAACTTGCTGTTTGTGACCTATAAAGCCCTCAATGGCTTAGGACTTTCTACCTGGGAGACTAACTCCCTCCCCATTCCTACTGCTGCATTTTAGTCAGTAGAGACACTTGAGTTGGATTCCTCTCAATTTAACACAGGTTGCTGGTACTGGAGTGTTCTCTATGAGGGTCCCTGGCTATAAAACCTGTTTCTCACTTGGTCTGGAATTGTGTGGCTCTGCTGAGATTCAGAGCATGTTATGTAGCACACCTATTTTACTCAGGCTTTTGAAGAGAGAAAGACTTGATGGAGGTTGAGATTTGTATGGAGATTTTTGTGGGAGTTGTGTTGGAGGCTGTTGGTAGCGTCAGTTTAGTTTAGATGTCTTTTGATACTTGTGTAAATCAAAAGAAATTGTGAGTTGTTATTTAAGATGCCAAAAAGGGTAGTACAGGATGGCCTGCATGCAGATACAACTAATGTGATAAGAGGTGATGTCCTGCTTTGGGCAAGTCTACATTAAAATGCTCCATCCAGCTGCACCGCTGTTACTCTTTAATGAAGACGCTGTACGCCAATGGGAGAGAGCTCTCCTCTCGACATAGTTAATCCATCTCCTGAGAGGCAGTAGCTAAGTCAGAAGGAGAAGCTCTCCTGCCAGCATAGCGCTGTCTGCATGGGGGGTGAGGTCGGTATAACTATGTCGCTCAGGGGTGTGGATTCCCCACCCCCACCCCAGCGACATAGTTATACCGATTATAGGTCTGTAGAGTAGACCAAACCTTTATATTTACCCACTTGCAAAGCTTAAAGGGATGCTGTCAGATAGTTTAAGGCCTAAATGTTACATGCCTTAAAAAATTAACTACTAATTTTTTTTGAGGAACCTTGTCTTCCTATTCTCTGCAATTAATACCATATAAATATCTAAAATAATTTAGATAGGAGCTTTCTTACAAATTTCTTAAATCAACTTGTGTGAAAACTCTTTTCTTCTCACAGAATTTTTTGCAATTTCCCATTTCCCCCACAAAATTACCCCTGCCCAAGGCCCTCTCATCTTGAGAGGACTAGAAATGGGAACTCCATTCAACTGAATAAAGGATCTCTTAGGATCCAGAACTCCCAGCACCAGAAGGGCTTCAGATATCAAAGTCATGATATTTTTCACTGTAGAAATGCTAGTTTAGGCAATTTTTAGAGACTTTTTTATGGCTCCTTACAAGCCTTGTACAGTTGGACTTGTGACTTTACAGAAAGAAATGAATTATTTTAACAACTCTTAAATGTTTCTAAAATAGCTATTTTGTAACGTGACATACAGAATACATGATGATACAGGTTGATCATCACTTAATCAGGATGACTGAGAAACTTACTCAGGCATTGCTATTTTTGAGTAACACAGCCATCACAACGTTCTCCTAAACAACTTTTTATACCAAATCATACAATCATTAATTCTTTATATCTATTGTGTGTGTGTGTGTGTAATACTGAATAGATTTATGGTATGAAGTAGGCACCTGAAGGAGTAAGCACTTCTGGAGCTCAACCATGACATGTCTACCCTGCTGTACAGGTTAGCTCCAACTGTCTTCCAGTAATCTAAATTTGATTGCTTGGTTAGGTTTCGTAGACATCAGGATAGCAGGGGTTGGACATGTTATGGAGGCAATATGTTAATTTCCTAGCTAGTCAAATGTTTCTCTGACAGTTCCTGTTGTGAGAATGAGGAGAAGGCTTCTCTCCTCTTAACTTGGATGACATTGCTGTGATGTGGGGCGTTTCTCATCATGGGACAGAAGCATTCCTGCGGTACAAATTTAAAATGCATATTTCCTTGATTTATTATCACTCACTCATCTTACCTTTGTTCTATAGTTTGTGTAAGTCATACATATATATTATGTGTGATATGTTATAAAAATGGAAGTAAAGCTTTTAAACAAAGTGAATAATACTCTGGTCCTCTAGACATTCGCCTTTAATATATATCATGAGTCCTTTCCTTTCTAGTTAGTTGCTTATACAACTCTACCCCGATATAACGCTGTCCTTGGGAGCCAAGAAATCTTACCACGTTATAGGTGAACCGCGTTATATCGAACTTGCTTTGATCCGCTGGAGTGCGCAGTCCTGCCCCCCCGGAGCGCTGCTTTACCGCGTTATATCCGAATTTGTGTTATATCAGGTCGCGTTATATCGGGGTAGAGGTGTATTTGACAATCCACAAGCTTGTCAACAAGGAACCATTTATTCTTCTTCGAGTGCTTGCTCATATCGATTCCAATTAGGTGTGTGCGCGCTGCGTGCACAATCGTCGGAAGATTTTTACCCTAGCAACACTTGGTGGGTCGGCTGAGGCGCCCCCTGGATTGGCGCCCTTATGGCACCGGATATATGCCCCTGCCAACCCAGCGTCCCCTCAGTTCCTTCTTACTGCCCGTGATGGTCGTTGGAACTGTGGAGCATGGCATAGCTCTCCACCTCCCTAGCTCTTTACTCGTTGTACTGTAGATAGTTGTTTAGTGTCGTTTTTAATAGTTTTAACAGTTATAGTGTAGTTAATAGTAAGTTTAGTAGATAGTACTTGGAGGAAACGGGGTTTATCCCCTTCCCTCCTCCCCAGTACCAGGGCCCATGCCCAGGTCTCCGGGTTTCAAGCCGATGCCTACGGGAGACCCCCACGACTCCTGCTTGAAGTGCCTGGGGGAATCCCATCAACCAGATAAGTGCCGCATTTGTAAGGCTTTCA
Organism: Platysternon megacephalum; assembly: GCA_003942145.1. Lineage (NCBI taxonomy): Eukaryota > Metazoa > Chordata > Testudines > Platysternidae > Platysternon > Platysternon megacephalum. The sequence continues at coordinate 1,091,938 of QXTE01000238.1, read as the reverse complement.
AGCCTCGGACAAAAAAGGAGCAGGACTTTCGTTTAAAACAGCTCCTAATGGAAGCGGCACTTAGCCCGGTGCCCTCAGCACCACGCACAGACCAGGCGCCATCGGTCCAAAGCGCGCCTCCGGCACCGGAACGACCCGGCACCAGCAAAGACTCTCGGCACCGGACGTCTCCGGCACCAGTACAGACGCGACATCGCTCGCTGTCTCCGCGGCCCAAGAAGCAGCACAAACCACCTGCTGCTTCTGTGCAGTTGCAGGTGCCGCCTGTGCCCCCATTGGAGCAACGGCCCGGGCCGGACCGCCCCGTGAAGGCTCCAACTCCGGCACCGTCGATTCCGGCGCCGCAAGTGCCGTTGAGTCCGGTGCACACAAGCTCCCTGATGCACACTGTGGTTGAGCTCGGCCTGCCATCCACTCCGGAGACCTTCTCCACCGCTCGCGACCTGATCGCGCTGACTGAGCCTGGACCGCCTCACCCTCCGGCACCGCTGGTGCGGACTGTTCCATCCATAGGGAAGCCCGCCTTCATGCGGCCTCCATCGCAGAGCGAGACAGCTCGGCACCGATCTCAGTCCTGGTCCAGGTCGCGGTCCCGGCACCGATCCCCATCTCGGCGCTGGTCATACTCGCGGTGCCGCTCCGCCTCACAAAGGTCTCCCTCCCAGTATGATCGGTACCGATCCAGCTCCCAGCACCGGTCCCGGCACCGATCGTCTCGCAGCCGATCCTGGCACCGCCCGAGCCGTAGGTCCTCGTTGAGATCTAGATAGGCCTCCCGGCACCGTTATGACCGTCGGTCCCAATCTCAATCGCGGTACCGCCTGACACCCTGGCACCGGTCTCCGGCTCCTAGGCGTGGAGTGACAGAGCGGGACGGTGCAACGCAACATGTGCGTTCGGCCCCGCCTTGACCTTCACGACCGAATTCGACGACGTCCCAAGTGGGGAGTGGCTACCACGTCCAGGGCCAAGACGCGGATGGTGCTAGCCAGGGGCAAGATGAAGGTCAGGATCCTGACCAGGGACCCCCACAATGGTCCTTCTGGACCCCTTGGGCATACCACCAAGCCCAAGGTGTCCCCTCAGGCGCTTATCGCTCTGCCCATTCGGAGCCTCGGGTGCCTGAGGCCACTGTGAGCCGCCCTCCCCCGGTAGCCTCAGAGGCGACTGCCCTGCCATCAGATCAGGCCCATGCCCCTAGCGTGGTGGACCTAGGGCAACCGGACCCTCCTCAACCAGACCTTCCCCAGGATCTGCTAGTCCCAGGGGTGTCCTCCTCATCCTCGCCTGACGAGGCCGTGGCAGGCACGTCCTCCTCTGGCCCACCACCTATAGATCTTCGTGCACACTAGGAATTTCTACGTAGGGTGGCACAGAACATGAACCTCCAGGCGGAGGAGGTGGTGGAATTTGAGGATCCGGTAGTGGACATTTTATCAGCCGATGCCCCCACACGTGTAGCCTTACCTTTCAGTCAGACCATCCAGGCTAATGCCAATATGATCTGGCAGTCCCCAGCATCTATTCCTCCCACGGCCAGAGGGGTGGAGAGGAAATACATGGTGCCCTCTAAGGACTATGAATATTTGTATGTTCACCCCCAACTTTGCTCCCTCGTTGTACAGTCTGCGAACGAGAGGGAGAGACACGGCCAGCAAGCGCCCGCCCCGAAGTCCAAGGACGCTAGGCGCCTGGATTTATTCGGGCGCAAGATTTATTCAACTGGTGGCCTACAGCTCAGGGTAGCTAACTAGCAGGCCCTCCTGAGCCGTTATAACACCTGGAACTTGATGGGGAAGTTCAAGGAGTTGGTTCCCCAAGAGTCCAGGGAAGAGTTCGGGGCCTTGCTAGAAGAGGGCAAGAAAGTGGCGAGGACATCCCAGCAGGCATCTTTAGATGTGGCGGACTCGGCGGCTAGGACTCTAGCTTCGGGCGTGGCTATGCGCCGCATTTCATGGCTACAAGTGTCCGGTCTTCCACCGGAGCTGCAGCAGACTATTCAAGACCTGCCCTTTGATGGCCAGGGACTATTCTCAGACAAAACTGATCCCAGACTTCAGAGTCTGAAGGACAACCGGGCCATCATGCGCTCATTGGGCATGCATACCCCGGTGACGCAACGTAGGCCCTTCCGGCCCCAACCGCAGCGCACCTACCCTAACCCTCGACCGTGGCAAGACTTCACTAGAAGGCGTGGCCATGGTAATAGGAGGAGACAATCTGGTCCTCAATCAGGCCAGATTCAGGGCCCCCCAAAACCATCGGCGGGGCCCAAGCAAAACTTTTGAAGGTGCGCCTGAGGACGGAGCACCAGTCTCCTTGCAGGATCCTTGCCCGCCTTTCTGCAACCGCCTCTCCTATTTCCTCCCTGCGTGGTCCCACATAACATCAGATCGCTGGGTCCTACGCACGGTGGAAACTGGATACCATCTTCAGTTTGTTTCGCCCCCGTTCCCACCCTCCCTCCCCATCCCTTTTCAGGGACCCCTCTCACGAGCAACTCCTCTTACAGGAGGTACAGGCACTCCTGTCTATCGGAGCAGTGGAAGAGGTTCCAAGGATTTGAGGGGCAGGGGTTTTTACTCCCGTTACTTCCTAATCCCCAAGGCAAAGGGGGGACTATGGCCCATCCTGGACCTGCGCGGACTCAACAAATTCATGGTAAAGTTGAAGTTCCGCATGGTTTCCCTGGGGACCATTATCCCTTCCCTGGATCATGGAGACTGGTATGCCGCCCTCGACATGAAGGACGCGTACTTCCACATAGCAATTTACCCGCCGCACGGGCGATTCCTTCGCTTTGTGGTCAGCCACCAGCATTTCCAATTTACCGTCCTTCCCTTCGGCCTGTCCACAGCACCAAGGGTCTTCACAAAGTGTATGGCTGTCGTAGCGGCCTCCCTCTGCCGACATCGGATCCAAGTGTTCCCGTACCTCAACGACTGGCTCATTTGGGGTCGCTCCGAGCTACAGGTGCGGTCTCATGTTCGGTTCGTCATGAGCTTGTTCAGGCAACTGGGCCTGCTGCTCAACACCGAAAAGTCCACTTTGGGGCCAACCCAAAGAATAGACTTCATTGGGGCGATCCTGGACTCGAATCTCGCCAGGGCGTGCCTACCGCAGACCCGCTTCCAGTCCATGATGACCATTATTCACGGCCTCCAACACTTCCCGACCTCGACAGCACGCACGTGCCTCGGTCTTCTGGGCCACATGGCCTCCTGCACTTTCGTGACCAGACATGCCAGACTACGCCTCCGTCCACTTCAGACCTGGCTCTCATCAGTGTACCATCCAGGCCGAGACAGTTTGGACACAGTACTCACGGTGCCGACGGAGGTATTATCCTCTCTGGGTTGGTGGCTAAAGCCCAGCTTTGTTTGCGGGGGGATGCCATTCCATGCCCCACAGCCCTCTTTAGTCCTGACCACGGGTGCGTCATCTCTGGGCTGGGGCACTCACCTCGTGGACCTTCGCACACAAGGTCTTTGGTCCGCACAAGAAATAACCCTGCATATCAACGTAAGGGAACTGAGAGCAGTACGCCTGGCATGTCAGGTATTCCGCAAACACCTTCAGGGCCGTTGTGTCACAATCTTCACAGACAACACAACGGCCATGTTTTACATCAACAAGCAAGGCGGAGCGCGGTCGTCCCTCCTCTGTCAGGAAGCCATACACCTCTGGGAATTTTGCATAGCCCACTCAATCGCCCTGGTGGCGTCGTTTCTCCCAGGAGTCCAGAACACCTTGGCAGATCGTCTCAGCAGGTCCTTCCTGGCTCATGAGTGGCCGATACGTCCGGACGTTATCCATTCTGTTTTCCGGAAGTGGGGATTTCCCCATGTAGACCTTTTCGCCTCTCGTGAGAATCAGAAGTGCCAGGTGTTCTGCTCTCTCCAGGGATGCTCCCCGGGCTCCCTGTGGGATGCCTTCCTGATACCGTGGAAAGACCACCTGCTCTATGCCTTTCCTTTGTTCCCATTGGTCCACAAGGTCCTTCTCAAGTTACGCAGAGACAAGGCCCGCTTAATCTTGATCGCTTCGGCGTGGCCCAGACAGCATTGGTACACCACACACCTCGATCTGTCAGTGACCAAAACAATTCCTCTACCATTGTGGCTGGATCTGATCACTCAGGAACACAGCAGGTTATGTCATCTGGACCTGCAGTTCCTCCATCTCACAGCATAGATGCTGCATGGCTAACTCAATCTGAGCTGTGTTGCTCCAGTTCAGTGCAGCAAGTACTCTTGGGTAGCAGAAAGCCCTCCACTAGGTCCACATACCTGGCCAAATGGAAGCGCTTATCCTGCTGGTGTGCCCTGAGCAATACTGTCCCTCTGGAGGTGCCAGTACCTACCATCCTAGAGTATCTCTGGTCCCTGAAACAGCAAGGCCTAGCTGTCTCATCCATCAGAGTACACCTAGCAGCGATTTCAGCCTTCCACCCTGGCGAAAACGGGCACTCAGTTTTCTCCAATCCCATGGTCAGCAGGTTCCTCAAGGGTTTGGAATGTCTGTACCTGCAAATTCGTCATCCGGCCCCTATGTGGGACCTCAATCTGGTCCTATCTAGACTCATGGGTGCCCCCTTCGAGCCGATGGCCACCTGCTCGCTTCTGTACCTTTCCTGGAAAATAGCTTTCCTCATCGCTATCACATCTGCGAGATGAGTGTCGGAACTCCGGGCCTTCACCTCGGACCCACTGTGTATGGTGTTCCATAAGAGACAAGGTACAGCTGCGACCACACCCCACCTTCCTCCCTAAGGTGGTGTCTGCCTTCCATGTCAACCAAGACATCTTCCTCCCGGTCTTCTTTCCAAAGCTGCACGCTTCGCGACGAGACCAACAGCTACATTCCCTAGATGTTCGTAGGGCTCTCGCCTTTTACATCAAATGAACAAAACCTTTTAGGAAGACGTCCCAGCTGTTTGTAGCGGTGGCAGACCGGATGAAGGGCCTCCCGGTCTCCTCACAGCGAATCTCGTCTTAGATTACATCATGCATCCGTGCGTGCTATGACTTGGCTGGTGTCCCAACTACTCGCCTCACTGCCCATTCTACTCGGGCTCAAGCTTCGTCCTCCACCTTTCTGGCTCACGTGCCCATACAGGAGATCTGTAGAGCAGCGACTTGGTCATCCGTGCATACCTTCGCTTCCCACTATGCCATAGTGCAGCAGTCCAGGGATGATGCAGCATTTGGTTCAGCGGTCCTTCACTCCGCAACATCTCACTCCAACCCCACCGCCTAGGTAAGGCTTGGGAGTCACCTGATTGGAATCGATATGAGCAAGCACTCGAAGAAGAAAAGATGGTTACTTTGTAACTGTTGTTCTTCGAGATGTGTTGCTCATATCCGTTCCAAACCCGCCCTCCTTCCCCACTGTCGGAGTAGCCGGCAAGAAGGAACTGAGGGCACGCTGGGTCGGCAGGGGCATATATCCGGCGCCATAAGGGCGCCACTCCAGGGGGCGCCTCAGCCGACCCACCGAGTGTTGCTAGGGTAAAAATCTTCCGACGATCGTGCATGCGGCGTGCGCACACCTAATTGGAATGGATATGAGCAACACATCTCGAAGAACAACAGTTACAAAGGTGAGTAACCGTCTTTTATTAGTATGGTTGGGTTAAACATTCCACAAGTTGGAAAAGATGGTTGTACACTGGAGAACTGAATATATTCTTTACTGACTTTAAACATAACTAATTTCTGAATTGAGTCTCAGTGTGCAACATACTAGCCTTCATCTGGGCAAGTGGGCTGTCACTTCATTTACATCCTACTAAGTACTGAGCATCAGCAACACTTATCAAAGTCTATGGGAATATTTGGGAGTTCAGCACCTGTCAGGATTGGGCTTTAGTGCATTCCCAGTTCCCCCCACATATGCTTACTCTTATATTTTTACTTTAAAGTAATTTATACTTCCTTAATTTTTTTGGTGGTGTTTTCTGTTTTTTTGCAGTCACAATATGATTAAAATTAGGGCTACTTCAGAATTCTGTATAGCAGATATTTAGGGAACTAAATAAAAATCCTGGAAAGTTTTTTAAAATGTCGTGTGTTATTTTTAAATTGAAAAAACATTTAACATTGTCTTAATGCATTTAAGGGCAAGTAGAGTGACATTCTGTCACTCAAATCCACCAAAACAGTGGAGCAGAGATGGATGCAAAAACCAATCTGCCAGTCATCCTACGAAAGGAGATGACTTTTTTATGAGACAGCCAGAATTAGTGTGTCTGTTGCATCATTATGCCATTCAAAACATTAGTGCCATTACATTATGTAATTTAAATTGACTAGCCTCTTCAAGGCTACTGTATTATCTTAATTTTTCTGTACAAAAAGTCTGGGGAAAGTCAGTAAATTCTTTCCCCCCCTCTAACCCTCCCCCCCAACTTTAATAATACTGTACTCTATCTTAAACACTTGTACTTTAGTTGATGTGTACTCTATGTATATTTTTATAGGTAGTACCAATGAGTGATATTTAGTGTATCAAATTCTGGGGGGGAAAACAAATGCAATAATTAGAAACTGATTTGAAAACTGATTTTTCTGAAATATAGACAAAATAACACTATCCAATGCTTACATATTGTCTTAATTTTCTTCTTCTCATTATGCTTCCTGTAATTGTCATGTGTAAGTTATTTTTTCTTACTACTTGTATCCTTTTTCAAAATGCTACAAATATAACTCAGTAATTAATTTTTATTGTCAAACCTTTATTTTAGGTTCCTGTGAATGACCCTTATGCATGTGCCTCCTTTATGGGGCTGAAACCTTCCACTACCAGAAACCATCTTATACGAGCTATATTGGAATCTATCGCCTTTAGGTATTGAGTGCAGTCTTTCTTAATTCATTATCTTTAGGATTTCTATTTTCCTCTCATCTAAGTATTCTGTATTTTGGTCACTCAGTGTGTGAAGTCAGATAATCACGTGTTACATGAATGCATGGACTTAGCAATTTATAAAATGTTAACTGTGGTAATTTATATTAATTGACACTGACAGGAAGTTTTGTATATTTATCAAGGGTCACAGTTTTTGTTAACAACTGACCCAGCATAACAGATTAAAATGGACTTGGCCCCTCTGCATGTCCAAAATCTGTCTTCTACCTGAAGTTTGCCCTTGTGTTTCCCTTTATGTGGAAAGTAAGCCTCTTTTCACTCTCAACCTATTTTAAGTAGGCATGAAGCTGGAGGCTCCTGGGATAATTCTTAGGTCCTCCGTGTTTATATAACATAGTGATAGGCATTTTAAAAATACATAAGAGAGACAGAAGATACGTTAGCTGCTGAATTGGGGTATGTGTCTTTTGCATACATGGAAAGCTGAAAATCTCATCCAAAGAGCTGGCAAAAAAAGCTTCAAATATATCTTTTCCTTTCAGATGTATGTTTTTCCCTATAACTATTAGGGTAAGTTAAACTACTTCCTTGAGTGATGGTCCTTATGTATGTATATTCCACACATTGGTACTTATGCGCGCTGAGTGCCCAAGTCCAGAATTTCTTCAAAGCAGTGTCCGTTGACCTGCACAGGCACAGTAACTCTACTTGTGCTCCCGACCATGGGTATAACAGGAAATGTGGGTTGACACCTCCCAGTTCCTACTCATCACCACATGGCCTGAGTTGGAATCATGTCCTCCTTCACTATTGCAGAATCTGTAAAATTTAATTGTAAATAGTTTATATCTTAGCTTAGGAATTCAAGTTAGTATATAGTTTAGTATAGAATAGAATATCCCCGCCCCCACTCCCTGGTTGGAGGGACATCCTCCCTGATCCCAGGACTATGCCCAGGGTCCCAGGATTCAAGAACTGAGTCTCCTGCCCTCACTCTTCCTCCATCAGCAATGAGCATCACTGGTGCCTCTACTGTCTGGATGAGGCACATATCTCTGTGAAGTTCATTATCTGTAAATCCTTCCCACCCAGAACTAGAGAGGCCCAAGAGCTCCAATTGAAAAAGTTCCTTATGGAAGAGGCTCCATCTGACTCAAGCCCGGGAGACCCTCTGTACTGGCTGACTAGCAGTGCTCCTCCAAGCACAAGCCTTGGCAGAAGGACTGATCCCCTGCAGCAGACTGTCCAGAAGAAACTTGTTTCCTTCCCAAGCCAGTCCAGGTTGGGTGAGATGTCACATATGGAACCCATGGAACCAGCTCCACTGAAGACTCCCAGGCTGGAGGATAAGGCACAGAAAAACAAGGATCTGCCGGTAACTGTGCTACCAGGGGGCAAAGATAAACACTCTCCAGTCCCATCTCTGGGAACAAGTCCGAATTTATCATTGTCAATACAAAGACCATCAGACCACATCAGACAAACCAGAACCTTTGGGTGTCTGTTGGAACTCCTCAGAATTTGGGCTCTAGGGAGACCTTTGTAACACCAGAGGATAGCTTCCTTCCCTATATGCAGTCTCCACTTCTTTTGGCCCTGCCCTCCTAAGAGATGTCTTTACCCCAGAGGAGGAACCGTTACCATTATCTCAGGAGAGATCCCATCTCCATCCGTCGGACAGGAGCACCTTGGTACCGACCAACGGAACCGTCCTCGGAATCGGAGGAGATAGCTGCACCAGTATCTCTGCAAAGGCACAGGAACCCTGACAGACAAGGTGGTATTACCCCTCCGGTTACGACCTACCCAGGGACATCTGGCATTGATTCCCGTGGGAGCCACCATTAAAGTTTCCCAGTGGTAGCAGTCCAGATGAGATGTCAGGGATATACAGTATTTCCATACCTGGACGACTGGCTCCTGGTAGGCTGATCTCGCCAAGAAGTCATATCAGCAACAGAGTTTCTTCAGAGCCTCCTTGCCACCTTAGGTGTTTGTCACCCGCGAGGACAATACATTTTATAGGAGCATGTCCAGACTCAGTCTCTGCGAGAGCTTTCCTCCCTCCAGACATATTTTATGCGATGAGCAACCTGATCTCTCTCATCACCTGCAAATCTCAAACTACAGTGCATCAGTGTCTCTCCCTGTTAGGCCACATAGCCACATGCACTTACATGACACTTTTCACCAGACTCTTACTTGCGGTGTCTATAAGCTTGGCTCCACTCGATTTACTGACCAAACAGGGATCACATCAACTCCAAAATCACCGTTTCCTCTGGAGTTCTCACCTTCCTCGCTTGGTGATCCATCCCGAACAAAGTCATGGTAGGGACTCCCTTCAGCTCTTCCATACCAAGGGCCACCATCATGACAGATGCCTCCCTCAGGTAGGGGCACACACTTGAACTGCCACAATGATCAGGGTGTCTGGATGCCATGAGAGTCTAGGCTACATATAAGCTTACTGGCGCTCAGAGTGGCCTGACTGGTATGCAAGGCCTTCTACACACTCACTCCACATACAGATAATGGCAGACAACATCACCACAGTGGTCTATATAAACAGGGAGGAATGAAATCGCATGCCCTCTGCCTGGAAGTGATCAGGCTTTGGAACTGGTGTATTAGAGGTCATCACTGTACAGGCCACATACCTCCTGGCTGTTCAGAGCTCCCTGGCAGACAGATTAAGCAGAAGCTTCTCTGCAGACCACGAATGGGAGATGCATGACACAGTCCTAACCACCATATTCACGTGATAGGGACTCTGCTAGGGGACATTTTTGCATCCGAGACAAACAGAAAGGTTCCCATGTATTGCTCCAGAGGAGCCAGAGGCCAAGACACTCAAGGCGATGCTCTCCAGGACAGACAACCTCAGATACACATTTCCTCCCATCCCTCTATGACTGCAAGTTATATGAAAGATCTGGCACGACAGAGCCATCATCATCCTCCTAGTACCATACTGTCCCAAACAATTCTGGTTCACAGAGCTCCTAACAATGTCCACATGTCCCCTTATCAGGATCCGTGCATTTCATAGACTCATAGACTTTAAGGTCAGAAGGGACCATTATGATCATCTAGTCTGACCTCCTGCACAACGCAGGCCACAGAATCTCACCCACCCACTCCTGTAACAACGCCCTAACCTATGTCTGAGTGATTGAAGTCCTCAAATCGTGGTTTAAAGACCTCAAGGTGCAGATAATCCTCCAGCAAGTGACCCGTGCCCCACGCTGCAGAGGAAGGCGAAAAACCTCCAGGGCCTCTGCCAATCTGCCCTGGAGGAAAATTCCTTCCCGACCCCAAATATGGCGATCAGTTAAACCCTGAGCATGTGGGCAAGACTCACCAGCCAGCACCCAGGAAAGAATTCTCTGTAGTAGCTCAGATCCCACCCCGTCTAACATCCCATCACAGACCATTGGGCATATTTACCTGCTAATAATCAAAGATCAATTAATTGCCAAAATTAGGCTATCCCATCATACCATCCCCTCCATAAACTTATCAAGCTTAGTCTTGAAGCCAGATAGGTCTTTTGCCCCCACTACTCCCCTTGGAAGGCTGTTCCAGAACTTCACTCCTCTAATGGTTAGAAACCTTCGTCTAATTTCAAGTCTAAACTTCCTAATGTCCAGTTTATATCCATTTGTTCTTGTGTCCACATTGGTACTAAGCTTAAATAATTCCTCTCCCTCCCTGATATTTATCCCTCTGATATATTTATAAAGAGCAATCATATCTCCCCTCAGCCTTCTTTTGGTTAGGCTAAACAAGCCAAGCTCTTTGAGTCTCCTTTCATAAGACAGGTTTTCCATTCCTCGGATCATCCTAGTAGCCCTTCTCTGTACCTGTTCCAGTTTGAATTCATCCTTCTTAAACATGGGAGACCAGAACACACAATATTCCAGATGCGCACAATATTCCAGATGCGGTCTCACCCCAGTGCCTTGTATAACGGTACTAACATCTCCTTATCTCTACTGGAAATACCTCGCCTGATGCATCCCAAGACCGCATTAGCTTTTTTAACGGCCATATCACATTGGCGGCTCATAGTCATCCTGTGATCAACCAATACTCCGAGGTCCTTCTCCTCCTCTGTTACTTCCAACTGATGTGTCCCCAATTTATAACCAAAATTCTTGTTATTAATCCCTAAATGCATGACCTTGCACTTTTCACTATTAAATTTCATCCTATTACTATTACTCCAAGGTCTCCTAATTCAGTACGGGGGAAAAAATCAAGCACCTCAACCTGAGCTCACTCCACTTCACAGCCTGGTATTTAGATGGACATTAGAGATAGAACACTCAGACTCTGCCCCTATTCAGGAAATCCTGACCCAAAGCTAGAGGGATTCTACTAGACTCTGCTACCTAGCTAAATGGCAGAGATTTTTGGCCTGGGTGCATTGCCACCAGCATTTACTTGATACTGTGGGCATTCCAGTTATCCTAGACTAGCTCCTCTTCTTAAAGATCGCAGGCTTAGCCCTCAGTTCATTAAGAGTACACCTAACAGCAATTAGTGCCTTCTCCTGCTGGTGGAAGGATGTTCTATCTTCATACCCCTGATCACAGTTTGATTTATGAAGGACTTGATCAGGACCTTCCCCCCTACACCTCAATGGGACCTTAACTTTGTCCTTTAAACACTCTCAGGCCCACCCTTCAAACCATTGGCAACACGTGCCATGACCCACCTGCCCATTAAGGTGACATTCTTTAGTAGCCATTACTTTGGTGAAAAGGGTCAGTGAGCTGCGAACCATGATGTCAGACCCTGCTTATACAGAATTTCACAAGATTTCCCTTAGATTATACCCTAATTTCCTCGCCAAGGTTTTGTCTGAGTTCCACGTCAATCAGTATACTTATCTGTATTCTTCCCAAAACCGCATGCTTGTTCCAAGGAGAAGAGATTTCACTCTCTTGATGTCAGGCACACTCTGGCATTCTACCTGCAGAGAACCAAACCCATTAGAAAATCTCCAAGACTCTTTGTTGCCTTGTCAAATCATCATCATTGGCGATCCCGCGATTCAAGGATGATCTCTACCACAGATTTACATATGGGTCCTGAGATGACTCAGGAGTCCAATCCTGGTACCACAGATCTGCCTGCAGTTGGTACAGACATTTCCTAGTGGGTCAGCTGCCTGCTGGTAGAAAGTTGTTTTTGGGTTTTTTTCCCCTTCCTTCCTTCTCTCTCTTTTTTCAGCTTCAAGGGCAAGATGCTTCTCCTCAAAGTGGGCCACTGCCTGATGGAGGATGTGGCACCATTGAGATCAGTTGGTGGCTTGCTCCTCCCAGCTTGTGATATCCACATCAGTTTTCTTGAGATATGCTTTCTGTTTGTCTTTGTAGCGTTTCTTCTGACCACCACATGATCTCTGACCATGTGTGACCTGAGAGTAGAAGATTTGTTTCGGGAAGTGAGAGTCTGGTATCTGCACACAATGTCCAGCCCAGCAGAGTTGGTGCACGAGGATCGCTTCAATGCTGGTGACATTGGCTCCAGTGAGGATGCTGGTGTTAGTGCTGCGATCTTGCCACTTGATGTGAAGGATCTTCTGGAGGCATCATTGGTGGTCCTCTCCAGACTCTTGAGGTGCTGTCGATAGGTCACCTAAGTTTTGAATCCATAAAGGAGTAGCCATCTTGTAGTAACAATTATCTTATAGACCTGGATCTTGGTGTCTTGGTAGGTCATGGTCCATGAAAATGCGTCAGAACAATTTCCCAAAGGAAGCACTTGCACACTGGATCCTGTGCTGGATCTCCCTGTCAATTTTTACATTTTGAGAAAGTTGGCTACAGAGGTAGCAGAAATGCTTGACTGTCTCCAAAGTCTGTTCCTTGATGGTGATTTGTGGTAGGTCAAGTGTAAGGCCTGAAGCAGGTTGATGGAGCACTTTAATCGTCTCAATATTGAGTGAGAGTCGTAGGCTTTGGTAAGCTTGTGCAAAAAAATTCAGTGTGGACTGAAGGTCATCCTCAGTGTGCATAAGGGTGGCACAGTCATCAGCATACTGAAGATCAATAATGGATGCCCTGGGAACTTTAGACTTCAGATGGAAACGTCGAAGATGAAAAAGCCGTCCATCTATTCTGTATTGAATGTCAACTCCACTGTGGAGGCGGTCTTTAACGAGAACCAAAATGACTGCTAAATAGATGGAGAACAGAGTTGGGGCAATAATGTATCCTTACCTAACCCCAGTTTTGATGACAAAAGGGTCTGTCTCCCGGCCATTACAGAGAACGGTGGCAGTCATCTGATCATGAAAAAGCCTTAGGACCTTAATAAATTTTGGAGGGCAGCCAAATCTGGCCAGCACCTTCCACGGGGCTTCATGATTGACTGAGTCCAGAGCCTTTGTCAAATCGATGAAGGCCATGTACAGATCCTGATTTTGCTGGTAAGGATGCTCCACAAACTTTTTCTTCATATCTGGTATAATGAGAAGATTCCGTGAGACTTGAGAAATGCCAACATTGTTAAAATCTTTAAGAAAGGAGATAAGTCGGAGTGTGGAAATTATCGAGGCATTGCCTTGCTATCTACAGCAGGGAAGTTTCTTGCCTGTATCCTCTTATCCAATTACTTCCCCTTGCTGAGAAAATATTGCCAGAATCTCAGTGCAGTTTTAGACAATCCCGCGGGACAACCGACATGATTTTCATTTTTTTTTCTCCTGCTGATGATAGCTCATCTCAATTGATTGGCCTCTTACAGTTGGTATGGCTACTTCCACCTTTTCATGTTCTCTGTATGTATAAATATCTTCTTGCTGTATGTTCCAGTCTATGCATCCGACGAAGTGGGCTGTAGCCCACGAAAGCTTATGCTCAAATAAATTTGTTAGTCTCTAAGGTGCCACAAGTACTCCTGTTCTTTTTGCGGATACAGACTAACACAGCTGCTACTCTGAAACATGGTTTTCATTGTCCACCAAATCCAGGAAAAGTCTCGGGAGCCTTGGCAGAAAGGTCACAGGGATAAGCTGTATCCTCTGAGGATTTCTAAATGGGTTTCAGGATGCATCTTAGAGTGCTGCATGAGCATATCCCCCTCCTGAGCATATCATCACAAGGGCACTGCAGGATATCTGCAGAGGAGCGACTTGGAATTCCATCCATACTTTCACGTCACACTATGCTCTAACTCAAGCAGCAAAGGTGGATGCAGCCATAGAACTGCAGTAATAAAAACATCTCTGCTGCCAGTTTCCTCGCACCCTCCTCAAGTCAGAACGCTGCTTGACAGTCACCCAGGTGTAGAATATACCATAGGGACCATCCCTCAAAGAACAAATGGAGATTACTTACTGTAACTGGAGGGTCTTTGAAAAGTGTTGTCTCTGTCAGTATTTCACTACCCACCCTCCATCCCCTGTGCTTCGGATCCGTTTGGATTGTTGTAAGAAGAGAAAATGGAGAGGTGTTAACCAGCACTGCCTCTTATACCCTCGGTCGGGAGCATGAGGAGAGTTACTGTATACATGCGGGTCAGCGGACACTGCTTTGAAGAAATTCTGGACTCAGGTGCATGGTGCGTATGCGTACCCAGATGAGGAATACATGCATCTCAAAGAACCTCAAGTTACAGTAAGTAACCTCCTATTTTGTAGCTTTTGCCCTTTAAAGAGCAGCTGGTGCTGGGTTTTCTTGCTGAAGCTGTGATTAATGTTTTTCTCTACTTCCAGTTCTTAAGGTTGTATGTTGCATCCACCTGCTGTAACTTCTCTTAAATAAACTGTAAGCACTTTGGGGCAGGAACCATATCTCCTTATACAGTGCCTAGCACAGTTGGTCCTGATCCTGATTGGGTCACCTGAGTACTATCATAATGGTGTGTAACAGAAACCAGTCTCCGTTTATTTTTTAATCATTCCATTTAATCATTTAATCAGTCCATGCTGGGAACTTGTCAACTGTCGCAGGCAATTTTGACAAAACCGCTGTCACATTTTGTCATATAATCTCCTTGCATACTGTATAGATATTGAACAGTTTTTAGAATATACATTATGTATAAATACATCATTAATTTCTATAAATATTTTTTTAAAGAAACAAACAGCTGTATGATACCATTGTGAAAGAGGTGCGGGTTCCACTTACAAATATTCGGTATGTTTGTGTTATTTTTAATATCACATCATAAATTTTGTTTGGTGTTTGTGAGTTCAGGTAAAACACGCATGCTCTAGAACTTTGTTATTCAGTTTGTCTTTCTGTGAACATTCCATTACTGGGAATTAGATAACAGCCCTAAGTGTAGTGTTCCTGGTGACGTAACTTCAAAAGTGATATGGATTCTAAATCTGCATTGGTGAGTATGAATTGGTGTTGAACTTTCACTCTCAGGTTTACTTTAATAGAAGTCAGAACAAATTTTGTTCTATTAATTTTCTCTGCAATATTCAGGGGGTCCAGGTAGTGACACCTGTAACTGGGCTTGCCTGACACTTTCCATCATAATATCCTTTTTTCAGTTTCTTATAATTTTGCCTAATTGTAACCATTTTAGCTGACATTTTCCATGCTGGTTATCTGCCTCAGACTAAATTTTTTTTTCAAAAATTCAGCAAAAAATTTTGTCACTTCTGAGCATGAGGTTAGGGGAAAATACTTTGCTTTGGTCATGTTAAAAAATTCTTCCAATTGTTTCATTGAGAAACTGTATTACAGCAGTTCCCAAACTGGGGGTCAGGTTATGATGCTTGGGGGACACTGTTTTGGTTTATAGTGGCATCCTCCACACAGCGTGACCTCACACATACCATACATATGACCCCATTTTAATTAACTAATTTCCTTCCAGGACTCCAGACAGCATGGAGGAAGCCATTCGGAAGAGCAAAATGGCATCTTTTATACAGCATGACCTCACAAGCACCATGTGTGTCAGGTCAAGCCACATGGAGACAACATTTTGCTTGTCAGAATGGCTTCCTTCATGCTGTCTGGGGTTCTAGAAGGAAATAGTTCATTAAAATGGGGTTGTGCTGGCAAAAAGTTTGGGAACCCCTGCAGTAGCACCTCTTTGCTTTGGAGCAGGAGTTGAAATTTGGCAAGGGGATCATCCTTGTGTCAGGGGTGCCTTTTGCAATTTCCAGGAAAATCTGTCCAAATTTGGCCAGGTTGTGAGCCTTTGAAAACCTCATTTCACACGTGCCCAATAGAAACTTATTGATGTTTGGTAACAAATTTTCCAAAGATTCCATCTGTATTGGGCCTACTCCATCCTAAGGCTCTGAAGGATCAGTAGAACTTTCAGTGAAATTGCTCCTTTCAGCAGCCAGGGGCCATTGTTGTGCTGCACCCAGGAACTGAGAGCAGGGAGAGATTCTCTTCTGTGTTCTCAGTGGTCTCCCTGCAGGCACCCAGGCAGCAAGGAGGAGGAAACAGCATGACCAGAATGCTGAGGGGTGAGCAGCTGGGCCTGTGGGGTGGTGAAAGGGAAGACTGGGACAATGCAGTGGGGAAACAGTGTTGAGGTATGATAGGGGATGGGGATTGGGATGAGGAGCTGGGGGGCATGTGTGGGGAGAGACATGGACAAGGACAGTCCAGATGAGCCAGGAGAAAGAGTTCAGGTTTGGTGGGACATGGGACAGAAGGATCTACCACAACAGTATTCTTCCCTCAGAACCTGAAATAGAGCCCAGAATTCCTGTCTCCCCATTTCTCTGCTGTCAGCCAACAGCTGTGAAACCCATTGAGAAAATGTTTGCCTCATCTCCCTATAAAGGCTGCTCAAATAGAGCATGACAACCTACTGCTGCTGTCAGTTACTCTGTTAGCTCAAGTGGCAGAGATCTGTGCTGTGGATATGAAGGATGTAATTCTGCTGATGAATCATATTGTTCCACATGTTGGAATTTGTTTTATTTTCACTTTTAACTTTTTTAAAAACCTAGGAAATTACATAAAAACCCTACATTAGAAAAACATTATGATTGCAAAGTCAGGCACTCACAATTTAGGAAATGCCATGCAACAGGGAGTTTCGAGGACCAGTTGGACTAGTGGTTGGAGTGCTTTTCTTGCTCCCCACTTCTGTGGCATAGGTGCCTCAGTCTTTAAGGCAAGAGGATTGTGGGACTCGGACCTTCCCACTCCACCAGCTCCCAGCCTAGGGCCCTGTATAAGTCAATCCCTTAGTAGGGGACTTCCCAGCGGGGAATCTGTGTCCACTGCCCTGGGCTACTTTCTACTGCTGCCACTTCAGTTCAGTTTAACCCTTCCCATGCTGGTGGGCGGTTTCTCTGCTTTACCATCTGCCATAATTAAGGTTGCCTGTATAATCTTAATTCACCCACTCTTGTGTGTATATATTATGATAGTCTTTAATTACATAAACACAAAATTACTATTTTCTCCATAGCACCTCTGCTTCATTCGCTGAGTGAGATGATAATTCAATATTTTTACCTGCTCGTTGTGTGTGGCCTCAGCACACCATTCAAACCTACACTGAATACAAAATTATTAAATCCCTCCTGGGTGTTTCTGTGAAGCTCTCACCATAGTATCTGATGTACTTCACAAACAAGAATGAATTTGTTTGACAGCACCCCTATGAGAATAGATGGTAGTATTATCACCATTTTATGGATGAGAAACTGAGGGTTTGTCTACACCGGGAAATTAATTTTTACATTGCTATACCAACATGATAATACTGTTGTAGCTACTCTTGTAAACACTTATTTGGAATAACTGACCGCTTTTTGGTTTTCCTTTTTGAAGCAGCATAAGCTAAACTGAAAAAAGGCCGCGGTTATTCCAAATAAGAGTGTCCACAAGAGTAATTGTATAGCAGTATAATTATACTGGTATACTAATGCCTGTTAATTTCCCTGTGTAAATATGCCCTGATGCACAGAGAGAGAGGCTAAAATTGTCAAGTGTGTGTTAATTTTGGATGCCTAACTTCTGACACCTTGGCTCTGATTTTCCAGAATTGGTAGCATTTTTATAGCATATTGTATGTTTAAAGCACAGTTCATCGACTTAAGTTGCAGATCTGAGCGCTCATCTGACCCCCATGTGTCTCATGTTGGACACCCAGAAAATGAGGAACGTAGTTAGTGGGCAACCAACAACATTTAGGTGACTTGCCCATCATCACATAGTAACTCCAGCCCTGCACAGCTTCTATGTATGACCATATGGATAGCGCAGGGGTAGAATCCAGTTCTCCAGTGCAGCGTTCAGCTGCCTTAACCAGGAGACCATCCTTTCTCTTCCTGCAGCCACCTGCCTCATTCATTACACGTCTTCCAACTTCTGCAACAAATGAGGAAGGAGTCCTGCAGACAATAGCAACCTAAAAAAGGTCTTTTAATGGGAACTATTGGGCAACCTTAACTATAAGTGTCAATAATAGGAAAGTGGCTAAGCAATTGGCAGTATGGCAGTCTAGTGGTATAGTAATTAATTGTGTGACAAAGTGTCCGTAATTGTTTATAGTTTAATTATTTGTTCCCTGGTGCTCCTGGAGGAAGGAATGCCTTGTAACTCTAGTAACTCTCTTCAGCTAATACAGGATCAATGTTCATAAATGCCTGTTTTCCTTGGCTGGGAAGCCAGGTCTCAGGGCTTGTCTTCGGTAGGGGCTAAATCGGCACCACTGCGATCAATGCAGCAGCGTCAATTTAGCAGGTGAAGACACAATAAGTCGATGAGAGAGCGCTCTCCCATCAATTTCAGTACTCCACCTCAATGAATGGCGGAAGCTATGTCGCCAGGAGATCATCTCCCATTGACATAGTGTGGTGTAGACACTGCTGTAAGTCGAGCTAAGCTACGTTGACTTAAGTTATGTAACTTATGTAACTTAACTAGCATAACTTAGATCGACTTATCTCGTTATTGTAGACAAAGCCTATGATACGAAGGCATTTAGGAGAAAGTAAAGAGAGAGGATGGAGAGATTGCAGCCTACTTCTCAGGCTTCCTACTTCTCATGCTTCCTACAGAAGGAAGCAACTGTAAATGAATAGGCTAGAACACCAACAAAGATTCACTAATTACAAGAAAATGTACCTCTCTAGCTCTTTGAACATAAACTGAACTTACTGAACTTTCTAAAGGATATTTTTGAGTGTTCTGTGATTCAGGTTACAGCATGTAAAAGCCATGTTCTCATAAGTCTTAACATTTCTATCAGGATTATAATTCTATTGTTTTAGGAGGCTGAAATCAAAGTTGTGCTAAAATCTTAAAAATACAAGTTGCTTTTCAAGGTATTTTTTTCAGACTTCAAAGGCAGTATTTTTTCCCCCAAGAGGACTTATCCTGGCCTCAAAATATGTACCTGTAACTCTGCTCACACATAAAATGGAATATGTATGCACAAATGTAGTAGACAGATTTCTGTATCTGTATGCAAACCCAGAAGTTGTTTCTGAACATTTGATGCTAAATATTTTTATTAAACTCAACCTTTTACCTTTGTTTGCTCCCACACAGTGCTGATGGAGGTGTCAGTAACAATAGTTTTATCATGCAGATGACTTCTGACTTAATTAATAAGAAGATAGACAAGCCTGTAAACACAGATATGTCTTGTCTTGGAGCTGCTTTTCTAGCAGGTCTTGCTTTAGGTATGTATATTATTTGGAAAGCTTTCCATCTAAATATTTGCTGACTAGTTTTTTTCTCATTATAATACTCTTAGAATATCATAGAATATCAGGGTTGGAAGGGACCTCAGGAGATCATCTAGTCCAACCCCCTGCTCAAAGCAGGATGAATCCCCAGACAGTTTTTTTGCCCCAGACCTCTAAATGGCCCCCTCAAGGATTGAACTCACAACCCTAGGTTTAGCAGGCCAATGCTCAAACCACTGAGCATACAGTTGAAGACTACAAATAGATCAGCAGAACTTGTACATGGCTTTGTCATCTTTAATTTTCTGATAATAAATTGTTCCTAAATATTCAGTTAACCATTTTCACAGTTTCACTGTCATTGTGGAAATCCAAGATAAAATAGCGCTTTTCATTCATACATTCGTGTGCGATGGAACAGAGGGGAAAGAGGATGGGGCAAAATATATAAAACCAGTTTAATGGGACACTGCATCTAACACAAATTAATGCCCTGGTCTTGCAAACACTTATGCATTTGGTTAACTTATGCACATGAGTAATCCCAATGATGTCAGTTTAAAAAGCTACGCTTATACAGTACATGTATGTTTTCAGGATTACAATCTAAATGTGTAAAATAAGTTTAGAAAATCCTCTTTTGTTCTTAAGATTTTGACAGTAATAAGCAAAAGGGATAGTATAAAGTGAATTGACTGTTAGAAAAAATTCAGCTCTAGTAAAATAGAATCAATCTATTTAATTAACCAGGCTCTAATGATAACTGAAATGTGTCTATTAAGCAATGGTCTTTATTAATGGAGGTTCATAGGCATATATTTTGTTGATGGCTGTTTGTGTTATTAAATGGCTTTTAAAATGTGCCTAGTACAAAACATTACCATATTTTAAAATCATATATTAAGGTGAGACTTATTCAGCAGCTAAAACAGAGTAAGGAAACAGCCTGAAGTAGACAAAGGGCCCTTCAGTATATAATTTATAGGTGTGAACTGTTTGTTCGCATATTTTACATAGACTTGTAGGCAACACGAAGTATGATTTGCCATTTATCTATTCTTTTAAGTAAGAAAGTAGGAAAATGACCAGTGTTGCCCTTGGTTCCCCTGGTCCCACCTCATTGAGAGGCCACCCGTGGTTGAGGCCTATTGTCCCCTTGCTCATTTTCCTAATCTTGACAGAACCTAAATGAACATCGATGTACTAAAGCTGTTCCTTGGAAACCATCACAGTTAAGCAGATATACTGTTTGTCAGCATTTCAGTTAAGTGGATTCTATTGGAATTGTTTCAGAATGTAAAATATTCACCCACTTTATAAAGAAAGTTACTGGGATGAATAAGGAAAATCCTAATTATCTTCACCATGCTTCTAAGTGTAATTATTGTTCAATTGTATGGATTTGTTCCCAACACAATATTTACAGTTAAGCTTTAGGATTAACTTTGTACTTACAGGGTTTTGGACTGACAAAGAACAACTAAAGAAACTGAGGCGAACTGAAATTGTTTTTGAGCCTCAAAGGGACTCTGGAGAATACAAACTTGCCATGGATAATTGGACAAAAGCAGTACAACGTTCCTTGACTTGGTACAACCAGACATCATACTAATGGAAGAGTTCGCTTTTTTGAAATGGCCATCTATTAATGAAACCCTAGAATTTATAGAACAGTAAAAATTAAACCAACACTTTTTTTATGGAGTTTACACTTGGTTCTGTTGAATTTCAGCAGCCTCCCTACTTCTGTTAGATTACTTACTACTGCATTTTGACCCATCATATCCTCCTTGCTATACCTGTTGATCAGCTGCAGCAGCCATGTCCCTTTGGTGACCTGAGGGTGCACAAGAATCTTGAATGCCACTGCCATGTGTGGAGTATAAGTTGATTGATGGTCTGTGGGGACTGAGGACACTTATCCCAGTTATGGTGAGCAAGGGTGGGGAGATGTGGCAAAAGATGCTTCTTGTTTGCCTTGTCAGATGGAGATTTGATTACTATAATTTGCTCTGCATTGGGATACACTTTGAGATCACTTACAAACAACCCAATGCAGAATTTAGCTGTCTTTCTTATTGTCAGGGAATTTTCCATGAGGGGTTCTCTACTTTGGAACTCAGTTCCCCTCCCTTGGTTTGAAAAAGCCTGAATTTCTTAACCTTCAGGGCATGCTGCAAGGCAACTCTATTTCGATGGGCATTTCTGGGAGGAACAAGGTGATTGCGTGTGGGATTTTATTACTTATGGTGAACTTCATTTAATATGGGTACTTTATGTATGGGCATGTGTTGCTGACTATGAGCTAATATGTTACATCTTAATTGACTAGACAAAATCTATATTTGTAATGATTTTTTTGTCCATGGTGTGTGTTCGTTTGTACAGTGCCTAGTGCTTAGGCATTATATTAAGTCTAAATATAAATACTGTGGATCAGTACTACATGAAATCATTTCATTCCATGATTTTTATAGCGAACAGTTTTTCTCTGATATGCAGCTCAACAAATCTTTAATTTTGTAATAAAAGTCAGTCTTATTGCACTGTTGTTAATTAATGCAAATAGCAGTTAAAAGTAATTACATATTGTATCCTATTTTTTAAAAAAGTATATGTATTAATGTTTTCTAAGCCATCATTATTAAATTATATTGTGCGAAAGCAGAGCCAAACATACTTTGTTTTTGAAGACATACTTTACTGTTACTATTTTTAAAAATGGAATAAAAATTATAATGCATATAACACAGTAAGTTATAATTTATAGCATCATCTAGCTATAACTAAGAGTCTTCAATAATTTTCATTATAACCCCTTTTTGTCAGGAGTAGCTCAACTGCAAAATGTATTCCAATCTTAACACTCTTTAAAAAATTAAAACTTATTAGCTCTTGATCTATGTGGACTACTTGCTTTTAGTTTCTTTTAAGAATAGATTTTTAACATACTGAGGATTCAAATGAATAAAATTTGCATTGAGATACTTTAAACAAAGATTATTAGTATGACTCTGGTCTCAGATTGATCTATTTTATTTTTGTCAGAAATATGTATCCATAACAAATTGCTATGCCTGTATATGAATAATATACCTCTACCCTGATATAACACGGTCTTCGGGAGCCAAAAAATCTTACCGCATTATAGGTGAAACTGCGTTATATTGGGGTAGCGGCGGCAGGGCTCCGACGGTGATTTAAAGGGCCCGGGGCTCCCTGCAGCGGCCAGAGCTCTGAGCCCTTTAAAGTGCCTCCGGAGCCCCGGGGTAGAGGCAGCAGGTTTCTGGCGGTGATTTAAAGGGCCCGGGGCTCCGGCCGCTGCGGGGAGCCCCAGGCCCTTTAAATCTCCGCCCAAGCCCCGCTGCCAGAGCCCCGGGGTAGCGGTGGCAGGGCTCCAGCAGTGATTTAAAGAGCCCCGGGCTCCGGCCACTGCAGGGAGCCCCGGGCTCTATAAATCTCCGCCCGAGCCCCGCTGCCGGATATAACGCAGTAAAGCAGCTCCGCCCCCCAGAGTGCTGCTTTACTGCGTTATATCTGAATTCATGTTATATTGGGTCGCGTTATATCGGGGTAGAGGTGAATAAGAAGATTGCGGGTTTGGCGTTAACTTCAAACAGTCCAAGTCCAGCTACTTTTCCAGACTATTTTCTTTGGAGTTCATTTCATTCATTTATGTTAGTTTTACTTCAGTTCTAGCAGTGAAGACATTGTACAAGCTCATCTACATCAACCTCTATTTGAAAATGCTAGGCCTTTCACACACTCCTTACTGTTGACTGAATTTTAGATTCCCCCTTAGGCATAGGTTTTTCTTTAGTTTGAAAAGCTTATGTAATTTCTACCTTTTTTATCAACTGGGCATCTTCAGTCATAAAGCACAAATGGCAAATATTTCCAATCTATACTTATATTTTATCTGTACTTATATTTTAACTTGGTATGCCATATTCAAGTTTATGAATATTATACTTAGGGTGGGGCACTAGCCCACATGATTCAGATGTGAGGATTGAAAACCCGGGTGACAGTCTTTCTGCTATGATAATGGCCACCTAAGAGTCTTGACTTGACGAGAGCCATCAAGGGTGGAGAAGTGTTGAAAAAGACTGGGTTCGGGTACTTGCAGATATATAAAAAAATGACTGGTTCTTCTTTGAGTGATTACTCATGTCCATTCCATTGTAGGTGTGTGTGCTCGCCATATGCACCAGTGTCGGAAGTTTTTCCCTCAATGGTATCTGTAGGGGACCAGCTCTGGCGCCCTCTGGAGTGGCGTATACCGTGGTATAAGGAGCACTGCTGGCTCACCCCACCCTCAGTTCCCTCTTACCGCCAGTGACGGTGCTGGAACGTTCTCTTGCCTCAGCAAGCTTCTCTTTCAATTGCTCATTGTGAACTTTTTTGCTGTATATAGTTTTAAAAGTTGTTAGTTCCCTTAGCGTAGTTAGTGTTAGTTCGTAGTCCCAGATGGGATTTAGCCTATGGATGAGGCATGCCCTGGTCCCTGGTCTTCAAACCCTGTGACTGCTGCAAAAAAAATATGCCAGTCAGCAACCCCCAAAGTAGCTGTCTTTGGTGCTTGGGGGAAACTCATGTGAGCAACAAGTGTCGCATTTGTAAGAGTTTTAAACCTCGGATCAAAAAGGAGAAGGACATTTGTCTCCGAGCGCTCCTTATGGAGTTGGCACTTGCACCAGCACCAAAGACATCCAGATTGGATTCCTCTCCTAGCACTGTGGCCTCAGTGCGGAGCGCGCTGCCAGCACCGTCCACAGACCGTCGTCGATCCACCTCCCTGGTACTAGTTAGAAAGCAAAGAAAGGCTGGGAGGGGACCTTCTGCATCCCATAAAGGAAAGGAGAGTTCTGGAGGAGAGCAAGGACCCACGAGGGGTGGCTCTTTGCCTCCGGACAGAGGTCAGGCCCCAACTCCCACCAAGCAGGCTAGTCCACTCCAGGACACACCCGCCACCCTGGAGAGCAGCACAGGCATTCGGCACCTGGCGGCGCTGTCTACACCAGAGGCCCTGCAGGCCACTAAGTATATCCTGTCCCTACCAGTGCCACCCACGCCAGTTACAGTGGTACCCTACTCCAGGGGCAAACCCACCTTGGGACCCTTCCAACAGTCCCCATCAGTGTGGCACCGCTTCTCACCACAAGGAGTGTCCTGCCAGTGCTCACCTGTGCAGAGCCACCATGCCTCGGGCATGGGTCAGCCCGCCCATCAGAGTTCCTGGTGTCAGTCCCCAGACTCAAAGAGGCGATCGCCAGTGGAATGGCACAGACTGGCAGAGATGCGCCTGTCCCTGCAGCCCTGGCGCCATGAGTGCCCCAGCCGCTCTCCCAGTGTGCAGCACCGCTCCGGCAATTCAAGCTGCAGGTCTCGGAAGCCCCATTACTGGTCACCGGAGAGCTGGTATGGATCGCCACGGGCGCGCCGTTCCCCAGCATGGAGACCTACTCACTCCTACTCAACGGACTGGCACCGCTCGCTGAGTGTTAGGCGTAGATCGCCGGGTTCCTGTTGCCAATCCGCTGAACACTGCCACCGGTCCCCGGGATCGAGTCATGGAGAGTCATTGCCCTCGTGAAGATCCCCAGTGGAACCTCGAGGCTGGCACTGACGTGACTGCGGTAGACAGTCAGCCTCTGCACCGTCCTGGTCCCCTGGACATGGCCCC
Source organism: Platysternon megacephalum (assembly GCA_003942145.1). NCBI lineage: Eukaryota > Metazoa > Chordata > Testudines > Platysternidae > Platysternon > Platysternon megacephalum. The sequence goes on along the minus strand of QXTE01000238.1, from coordinate 1,066,733 downwards.
TCCTCCTCTGGCTCTCCGACATTCCCGGTGGCACCTCCTGCAGTAGCGTGGCCTCAAGGCCAGTGGCCTGCCCCCTGGCACCTATGGAATCCCTGGGGGTTCTTGCAGCCTTTGCAAGGGTGTAGGTCGACCTCTGGGGCATCAGACAAACGGTCGGCAACAGTCTCCGCCGGCCCCCGACACGGAAGTGACACTGGAAAGGACCCCCTCAGGGTCAACAGGCCCAACGGAGGTGCCCGTGGAGGAGGCAGCGGTGGTGGCAGACCTGCCAGTACCCACCTCCTCTTCATCCTTGCCTGACGAGGCCATTATGGGGCCCTTTCACCCGGTCCCCCAGGATGATGCCAAGGCTCATCAAGAACTTCTAAAGAGGGTCGCCTCAAACCTGGGGCTAGAAGTCAAGGAACTGGCAGAGCCCTCAGACTCCCTCTTTGATGTGCTTCGGCAGCCCCTGCCAGGATGGCATTGCCAGTACACGAGGCGGTGGCAAAAAGTACTGTCCCTGTGGCAGACGCCCTCATCGCTGCCCCCCATTTCCAAGCGGGCAGAACGTAAATATTAAGTGCTGGCTAACGGTTATGAATACCTTTACACCCACTCTGTCCCAAGCTCACTGGTGGTGTCAGCTGTTAATGAGCATGAAAGGCAGGGTCAACCAGATGCGACACCCAAAAATAAAGAGGCTTGATCTCTTTTTGGAAGAAAAATGTATTCATCTTCCAGCCTCCAGCTATGAGTAGCCAACCATCAGGCCTTGCTTTGCCACTATAACTTTAACATCTGGCAGTCCATGGCTAAATTTGTTCAGAGACTCTCTGCCTGAGGATCCCAGGAAAGAATTCATGGTGATCCTCAATGAGGGCGAGGCGGTGGCAAGGGCAGCCCTCCAAGCAGCCTCAGATGCGGGGGACTCTGCAGCCCGAACCATGGCCTTGGCCATCTCCATGAGACTAGCATCCTGGTTACAATCCTTGGGCCTCTCCATGGAGTTTCAGCAGTCAATCCAGGACCTCCCCTTCGATGGTCTGGCGCTGTTCTCTGAACAAACAGATACCAAGTTGCATGGTCTAAAAGACTTGAGGGCAACCCTGCAGACCATGGGCCTGTACACCCCAGGGCCGGCAAGGAAGCGGTTTAAGCCGCAACAGTCCCAGAGGTTGGGCAGTCAGCCGCGGTCAGAGCCCTTCTGCAAGAAGGGCAACTCCTATAAGTGCTAGCAGGGCCACCAGCTGATGTCCTCCACTCACTCGGGCTCCACCCGCAACCAGCAGGGTGGAGAGTGGTAAACAGGCATTTTGAGGGTATGCTCGAGGGCAACCTTCCAGCCTGTGTCCTGGATCCTGCTTCCCAGCTTTTTTCTAACTGCCTGTCCCCTTTCCTCCCTGCCTGGGCCTCTATAATATCAGAACAATAGGTCCTCAGTACTGTGGTTTCAGTTTATTTCTGTCCCCTGCTCCCTGACACTCTTCAGGGATCCGTCTCACGAGAGCCTGCTTGCTCAGGAGGTGCAGGACCTTCTGCAGGTGGCACCTGTGGAGGAAGTCTCCCTAAATTTCAGGGGCAAGGGGTTTTACTCCTGTTATTTTCTAATCTCAAAGGCCAAGGGGGGTCTAAGACCCATCCTGGACCTGCAAGACATCAACAGATATCTCAAGAAGTTGAAGTTTTGCATAGCCTCCAGTAGGGGGAGGGATAGCTCAGTGGTTTGAGCATTGGCCTGCTAACCCCAGGGTTGTGAGTTCAATCCTTGAGGGGGCCATTTAAGGAATTGGGGTAAAAATCTGTCTGGGGATTGGTCCTGCTTTGAGCAGGGGGTTGGACTAGATGATCTCCTGAGGTCCCTTCCAACCCTGATAGTCTGTGATTCTGTGATCCCTTCCGTGGAGGCAGGAGACTGGTAGGCCGCCCTCAATCTAAAGGACTGGTACTTCCACATACCGATATTCCACAGACACAGACATTTCCTGCGCTTTACGGTGGGGACTGCTCACTACCAGTTTGCGGTGCTCCCTTTCGGCCTAGCAACAACCCCGAGGGTGTTTACCAAGTGCATATCAGTAGTGGCAGCTAACCTCAGATGTCAGGGTATCCAGATTTACCCGTACCTCGATGACTGGCTCATCAAAGGCCGCTCCAGGGCCCAAGTCCAGCGCAGAGTCACCGTGCTCCAAACCACGTGCCGCGCCTTGGGCCTGCTGATAAATGAGCAAAAAACAACATTCATCCTGGTCCAAAGGATAGAGTTTATCGGAGCAGTATTCAAATCCACCTGAGCCAGGGCATTTCTACCGCAGAACAGGTTCAAGACAGTGTCAGTTTTCATTGCCAGCACCTTAGCACACTCGCTTACCACAGTCCAGGTTTGCCTCAGACTATTGGGCCACATGGCAGCATGCACATATGTCATCCATCATGCAAGGCTCAAGCTGCAGACCCTTCAGCTGTGGCTAGCCACAGTCTATTCCCCATCCAGGGATCATCTGGACAAGGTCGTCACAATCCCGCTGAAGGTACTTACCTCTCTGCAGTGGTGGACCCACCCAAGGGTGGTGCTGGAAGGAGTGCTGTTCCAGAGTCCATGACCCATGGTCTCCCTGATATCAGATGCCTCCGACCTCGGTTGGGGAACACATCTTGGTACGCTACAAACCCAAGGGACATGGTCTCCAGAGGAGCTGGCGTTACATGTAAACATCAGGGCGCTCAGAGCCATCCGCCTAAACCTGCCATGTCTTCCTGCCACACTTGTCCAGTCGAGTAGTGTGGGTGTTAACGGACAACATGACCTCGATGTTCTATGTCAACAGGCAAAGGGGAGCTTGCTCATCGGCCTTCTGTCAGGAAGCACTTCGCCTGTGGGACTTTTGTGTCCAGCATGCGATCCACCTGGAAGCTTCGTATAGCATCTAGAACATGCTGGCGGATTGCCTCAGCAGGTCCTTTTTCTCTCACCATGAGTGGTCGCTCCACTCGGAGGTCACCCGGGCCCTCTTCCAGAAGTGAGGGGCTCCCCGAGTGGACCTGTTCACCACCAGACAGAACAGGAAGTGCCATCAATTCTGCTCTCTCCAACGCCTCGGCAGGGGTGCGCTCTCCAATGCCTTTCTCCTGTCATGGGCAGAGGATTTGAGGTACACGTTCCTGCCGATTCTGCTGGTCGGAAGGGTCCTATCAAAAATCAAAAGGGACAAGACGCAAGTCATTATGATCGCCCCGGCATGGCCTCACCAGCACTGGTTCGGCATGCTCATGGATCTGGCCGTGGCTGCACCAGGGCCACTGCCCAGCCACCTGGACCTGCTCTTGCAGGACCCGAACCTTCCCTCTCTTCACCTCATGGCTTGGCTGCTGCGTGGCTGAACCCAGAGGAACAGGCCTGCTCTAGCCAGGTACAGCAGGTTCTCTTGGAAAGCAGAAAGCCCCCCACCAGAGCGACTTACCTGGTAAAGTGGAAGCGGTTCTCCTGCTGGGCGTCGGAGCATAGCATCTCCCCAACATGGTCATCTCTGCAGTCCATCCTAGATTACCTGCTCCACCTAAAGCACAAAGGCCTCGCGCTTTCGTCCATCATGCTTGGCAGCCATATTGGCCTTCCACCCATGCGTCTAGGGCCAGTTCTCACATGAGATACCGATGAGGTTCCTAAAGGGCCTTGAAAGGTTCTTCCCGCTGGTCTGGGACCCGGTTGCCCAATGGGACCTCAACCTGGTTCTCTCTAGGCTCACAGGAATCGCCGGTTCCATCTGTCCTTGTAGTCATTACCTCAGCGAGGCGCGTATCCGAGATTAAGGCCCTCACATTGGAGCCTCCGTATACAGTATTCTACAAGGACAAGGTTCAGCTGCGACCCCATCCAGCTTTCCTGCCTAAGGTGGTGTCTCCTTTTCATGTCAACCAGGATATCTTCCTCCTGGTGTTCTGCCCAAAGCCACACTCCACCAATGAGGAGAGGCAGCTGTACACTTTGGATGTCCGGTGTGCCCTAGCATTCTACCTGAAGTGCACCAAAGCCTTCCGCAGTTCGACCCAGCTCTTTATCGTGACAGCGGATTGGATGAAGGGCCTCCCAGTGTCCTCGCAGAGGATCTTGAAGTGCATCACCACCTGCACTCGAACCTGTTATGAGCTGGCTCAGGCCGTGCTGCCACCTATAGTGAAGGCCCACTCGACTAGGGCTCAAGCATCTTCGGGGACCTTCTTTGCGCATTTCCCTATCCAGGACATCTGCAGGGCCGCAACGTGGTCTTCGGTACACACGTTCACGATGCACTATGCCATCACCCAGTAAGCAAGAGATGGTGCTGGCTTTGGCAGAGCTGTGTTGCAATCGACACGTCCATGAACTCCTACCCGCCTCCAATGGTACTGCTTGAGAGTCACCTATAATGGAATGGACATGAGCAATCACTCAAAGAAGAAAAGACAGTTACCTTTTTTCGTAACGTGTTCTTCGACATGTGTTGCTTGTGTCCATCCCATGACCCACCCTCCTTCCCCACTGTCAGCGTTTCCAGCAAGAAGGAACTGAAGGTGGGGGGAGTTGGCAGCGCCCCATATTCTGCGGCATATGCACGCCGCTCCAGAGGGCGCCAGAACCGGTTCCCTAAGGATACGACTGAGGGAAAAACTTCCGGCACTGGTGCATGTGGCGAGCACACACACCTAAAATGGACATGAGCAACACATCTCGAAGAACACCAGTTAAGAAAAATGGTAACTGTCTTTTCAATAGTTGAATTGTTAATGAATATTGTATATAAGATCACCAGGTTGGTGGAGACTCACCAGCACTAACTAGTATGAATAACCCTAAATTCCCTGAAACTAATGTGAGATGTTGAACTCTTGCAAGGCAAGAGAACAGGGATTTACAAACTGAATTTCAAGGAGGGCTATCAGGTAATAAATAACAAGGAAATGTCTAATGCCAGAGAAAGATTGTGTCTATTGTAATGAGATGCAGAACAGGTTTCCTCATAGGATTAGGAATAAAACATCAATTCAACAAGGCTAAATCATTGTTAAAATTTGAGTGTTTTAAGAGTGTATGGTAGGACTCTTGAGTAATGTGGTTAATGTTTAGATTGTTTTTTCTATACGTAAAACAAATTTTGCTTTTATCTAGTCTGGATTGAATCAGACTGGTCTATTTGTGGAAATACTGGCTGTTTTTGACAAGAATGTGTATGTCATCTCTCTGCCCAGAGTAAAAATGGAAATGTTGAGTTGCTGGTCCAACAGTAAGAGGGCATTATTGTTCTCCTGGCACATAGGCTGGACACCAAAACATAGGCTGGACACCAAACGTCAAAAGTCTGGACACAATCCCTGTACTAAAGCTTCTTTCTGTGAGGATATAGAATCATACATCCTTCTATATAATTTTTCATCTTGCTTTGTAGAGTATAATTTCATAATGATTTGTACAGACTTTTTAGATATCATATTGTGTATATGTTTTAGAGGTTTCTAAAATCTGTCATAAGACCTTACATTTTACCGATGCAACTGCATGTAGATAAGCACCTTCTCGCTAGCTTTTGTTCCATCCTCCACTATTTGTAGCAGCATACGTTGACTTTGAAATTACCGTATGAAGATTACGGTGGAGTTCTCCCTTAAAGGAAAACTATAGATTTTTGTACCTAGGATAGATATATAAATATATACTAGAACTCAAATTTTTAGTGTTCAAAAATACCTATCACTGTTTTACTATCTCCTAACTCTGAATGGGGCTAGCATGCATCTCTTCAACTCCAAGAGCAGCCTATATTGATACTGCATCTTTCAAAGGTAAGTACTGTTTTCATTAAAACAGGGTTAAGTTTATAAACATTAAGAAACTTTAGAAGCAATGGTAAATAGAAGTTTTAAAGTTGAAAGAAACTGGCCCTACAAGTGTAAACAGGAAGCAAGTTCCACAGGGATATAACAACGCTATCAACAGTCCTTCCAGATATATCAACTTTTAACTTTACCCACCAAATAGCCTGCCAGTTCTGACACCTGAGGATTTTGTGGCATCTGTGGTATTAAAAGCCCCATTAGAGCCAAAAAACCATAACCAATAACTACCATGAAGTATGTATAGCACTGTAAAATTACTATGAAATATGAGGTAGAGACAGTGTAGGAATCTTACAACAGGATTGATGTATACAATCAGCTAACAACAAAAAAAGGGTGTGGGGGGAGGTTGTTGCACTTACACATACTGCATTCTATACAGAGAGCACCCAGAAACAAAAAAGAGTCAAATCTTGGCAGGGAGGGAGATTTCAGCCTGGTGCTATTTTAGAGATGGTAGAAAGATGTTAATATAACATACAAATATTTGAGTTCTCTTTCAGAGTGTGATGGAGTATACAAACTCCACATTAGGCAACAAGGGGTTAAAAAACTATTCTGGGCCCAGCCAGTCCTGCCCCACCACACCTGTAGCAAATGCACCAACTGGAGGAGAAGTGAAAAGGCAGGGGAGCAGTTCATTTGGTGGCAGCCCAGGGAAGAACGCAGACCTGCAGCAGGCAGCTCCAGGGGAGAAGAGCTGAGGGAAGGCAGAATCTCTCCCTAAACAGCTGCCCAAAGGTCCCTCCCTGATGGAAGGGAGGATCTGCTGTAGAGACAGCCTGAGAGGGAAGCATTCCCCTTTCCTCCTCATATGAACTTTCGACTTGGTCAATGCCCCTTTATTTTTGTTTGAACTACCCCAGCAGGGGAAAGCCCTTGTACTAAGCTGGCCCAAGAGGATGGGCCATGTCACCAGAGGATGCAGTTTCTGCTTGAGAGAGAAAGGAGAGCGACTTTGCTACACACAGATGCCAGAAGGGTCATTTTTGGTGAGCAGACATCCCTCGCACCGCCTAAATCCAGACAGTGACTTTGGGACAGTCACGGGGGGCAGAGGTGATGGGAAGTGGCTCAAGTTGGGCTTAAGCAGCCCTGGCTGTCAGAGCACTGATAGCGCTCAAAGGGCCCTGGGTCAGAGCCCAGTGGAGTGGGAGGGCCTGAGCTTCCCTACCAACAACCTCCCTGCACATTATGACCCTAAACCCTGACTACTAGGTGATACTCCCCTACCACCCTCATCAAGAGAGGACCATCACACATATCAATAATTCATTATTGGACGAAAGAGCACTTCCTTTTCTCCCCTAGAAGATCTGAAATTGGGCAGCAGGAGACAGACATGAGGCTAGGGAAAAACTAAGCAAAGGTTAAATGCAACTGGCCTCTGGCAACGTACAAAGCCAGTACTTGTGCTCCAGAACCTAAGCTTTCATTTAAGGAATATAGGGTCAGATTTTCCTACCTGGTAAGGCTACAATTGTGCTGTGGCCTTAAAGTGGACAGAGAAGGGAAACTCTCATTGGTGCAAAACTGACAGAGGAAGCTTTTTTTTGCTATCTATGCCAGCTGCTTCTTACCCTCTTTCCCTTCAGGAAAAGGGAAGGGGATATTGTTTGTTTGACCGTGGACACAGGCCTTGTAAGCAACTGAAGTTAGCTATTCTTCTACGAGTGATTGCTCCTGTGTATTCCACAATAGGTTTGCGTGCTCGCCACGTGCACCGGTGCCGGAAGTTTTTCCCTTAGCAGTACCCGTAGTGGGGGAGCACCGCTGCGACCCCTGGAGTGGCGCCTCTATAGCGCGCTATAAGGGGAGCTGCGCTCTCCCCCCACCCTCAGGTCCTTCTTGCCGCCAGTGAAGGTAGTTGGAACTTTGCGCTCCAGGTTCGCTGCAGCTTTTCTTCTCTAGCGGTACCGTTCGTCGGATCATTCTCAGTGCTAGCTTGGGCTCGGGGCATGCCCTGCGCCCCAGGCTTCAAGTCATGCAACTCCTGTCGCCGCTCCATGCCCAGGAGCGACCCTCACGCTGAGTGTCTTCGCTGCCTGGGTAAGACTCATATTAGCGACCGTTGCAAGATCTGTAGGTCATTCAAACCAAGGACTAAAAAGGAGAGGGACTTCACACTTCGAGCTCTCCTGATGGAGTCGGCGTTAGCTCCGACCCCGGTGCGCAGATCGGACTCGGCACCGGTCGTCGGTACGTAGCGAGGCCCCTTCAACCAGTCGGCGCCGCTCTCCCGCCAAAAAGCAAGGGAAGAGCTCGGCCTTGCAACGCCACCGCGATAAGGACAAGGGGGAGGCTGGTCCCGCACTGGGCAGCCCTCGGTCCCCCCCAGGCTTAAGACCTCTGACTCGTGTGGAGCGGAGCAGCCTGGTGCCGTCGACCCAGACATCCCCGGTACGGATGCCGTTGATGCCGGAGGCAGTGCAGGCGGCAAAGGACATCGTGTCTTTGCCCGTGCCGAGCTCGCAGCCGAGTGCGGGCCCCAGGTCTCGGTGCAAGCCCCCGTTAGGGGCCCGTCCGACCTCTTTGGTGAGCGGCAGCTCTCACTCCGGGGATTGCTCCCCGCACCGCTCGACGCGCAGCGGCCGCTCTTCGGGTGACTCCCGGCCACCGTCGATGCCGCCCAGACCCTCCGACCCACCGTCGAGATGGGAATCGCAGGCCCTCTCTACCCTGCCTGCCAGCGAGCGCAGGCACCGGGAGAGGCGCTGGGAACGCTCCCCGGCCAGGCGTGGGTACCGGAGCAGATCTAGATGTGACAGATGTCGTCGTTCGCGCTCCAGCTCCCGCTTGACTAGACGCTGCGCCAGAGGCTCTCCACATGGTACCTCGGTGCCAAGGCACCAGGCTTCGTACCATCGTCACGGTTACCGAAGCAGTTCGTCAAGGCTGTACCGTTCCTCATCATCGAGGTCCAGATCGCGAGGGAGACGACACCACAGGCACCATTCCCATCGCTCCCGTGGCACCGAACGCTCTTCGGCCACCTCGGCCTCGGTCCCCCCCTTCCCGTCCTCGGGCCGTGCTGCCCCACCGGGACACGTTGTGCCATCAGGTACCCAGCAAGGCCAATGGCACGGTACCCCGTGGCAAGGACAATGGTGCCAGTGGGCACCGTGGCAGCAGGTACCTGCCCAGCCCGGGGCCCGTTCGGTCGCCGGAGCATCCCAGGCTCCATCGGCCTCGCCTGGCCGCCCATGGGACAAGTCAATGGGCCAGGCAGGACTCGGCGGACCCGCAACCGGACTCCGACCTGGGTCTCGACGCCCCGGCACCAACCGCGGTGCCCGGCTCCGGCACCAGATGACGCAATTGTGGCACCTCTGCCCTTGGTCCCGCAGGAGGACTTTAAGGCACACCAGGACTTGCTGAAGCGGGTGGCATCCAGCCTTCAGCTACAAGCTGAGGTGATGGAGGGACCGTCTGACTCCCTCTTCAACGTTTTATCTCCCTCGGCACCGGGCCAAGTGGCCCTGCCACTACACCAAGGTGTTGCCAACATCACCAGTTCCATGTGGCAAACTCCCGCCTCCTTGGCCCCAATCTCCAAGAAGGCCGAGAGAAAGTACTTTGTGCCGGCGAAGGGTCACGAGTACCTTTATTCCCACCTGGCGCCTAACTCACTTGTGGTGGAGTCGGTGAACCACAGGGAGCGCCAAGGCCAACCCGCGCCCACCCCTAAGAACAAGGACGCCAGGAGACTCGACTCCTTTGGCAGAAAGATTTATTCGTCAGCTAGTTTTCAGTTGAGGGTAGCCAACCACCAGGCCTTACTCACCAGGTATGACTTTAACCTGTGGGAGTCTTTGCCTAAGTTCGAGCCCCTTCGCCCGGACAAGGACAGGAAGGACTTCAAGGCTCTGGCGGAAGAAGGGTCGGTGGCAGCTAAGGCGGCCCTTCAGGTGGCGTCAGTTGCGGCTGATACGGCGGCTCGCTCCATGGCTTCCGCAATCTCCATGCGCTGGGCGTCGTGGCTCCTGTTATCAGGTCTGTCAACGGAGGCCCAATCTCTGATGCAGGACCTCCCGTTCGATGGCAAGGCACTCTTTGCAGACCAGACGGACGTCAGACTGCATGGGATGAAAGACTCCCGCACCACTCTGCAGACCTGGGGCCTTTACGTCCCTCCGGCAAAGGACAAGGCCAAATCGGTCCCGGCGGCTCAACCTGCTAGGAGCAGATATGAGCCCCCGTATAAAAGGCCTAGAGACCAGAAACGCCGGTCACAGAGGCAGTCCCGCTCTACCCAGCAGCCTGGTCCCCATAAGGGCAAGAGGCAGGGAAAGCGGCAGTTTTGACTATCTGCAGGGGGGCACCGGGCCTGTTGCCAGGGAGACCCCCCGACCAATAAAGTTTGTGTTCTGCAACCGATTGTCTGCCTTCCTCAGGGCGTGGTCCCACATAACGTTGGACCAGTGGGTCCTCAGTACCATATCCAAGGGATACGTTTTGCAGTTCACTTCTCCCCCGCCAAGCCACCTGCCCCCAACCATGGGCCTGGGGGATCCCGAGCATGCCTGCCTCCTGGACCAGGAGGTGGATCGGCTACTCAGCCTCGGGGCGGTGGAACGCGTCCCGACGCAGTTCCAGGGCAAGGGTTTTTACTCCCATTACTTCCTCATCCCCAAGGCGAAAGGGGGTCTCAGACCCATCCTGGACCTGCGTGACCTGAACAGGTTCCTAACCCGTTCCAAGTTCCGCATGGTGTCCCTGGCTTCTATCATCCCCTCTCTAGACCCGGGGGACTGGTACGTTACCCTGGACCTCCAGGACGCTTATTTCCACGTCCACATTTTCAAGGGGCACAGACGCTTCCTCAGATTCGTGGTGGGGACAGGGCACTACCAGTTTGCGGTCCTCCCCTTTGGCCTGTCCACAGCCCCCAAGGTGTTCATGAAGTGCATGGCAGTGGTGGCGGCCTACCTCAGGAAACAAGGGGTACAAATCTTTCCTTACCTGGACGACTGGCTCCTCAAGGGCGAGTCCCATCCAGAAGTGGAGTTCCACGTGCGGCTACTCCTGGCCACCTGCAAAAACCTAGGCCTGGTCGTGAACAAGGCCAAATCTACTCTAGTACCAGTCCAGCGCATAGAGTTCATTGGGGCTCTCCTAGCCTCCTCCAAGGCTACGGCCTCTCTTCCCCTGGACAGGTTCGAGACCCTAAGGGATCTCATTGCCTCGGTCTCCACGTTCCTGGTGACCACAGCCAGGGCGTGCCTCCGGCTCCTGGGTCACATGACGGCCTGCAGGTACGTGGTCTGCCATGCCAGACTCCAGATGAGGCCCCTCCAACTCTGGCTAGCCTCCCAATTCTCCCAAGCCCGGGACGGCCTGGACAAGGTCCTCACAATCCTGTCCCCAGTATTGGCTTCCCTTCAGTGGTGGTCCCTCCCGAGCAATATGCTAGAAGGGGTTCCCTTCAGGGAGGCCAACCCATCCATAGACCTGATGTCCGATGCTTTGGACCTAGGCTGGGGAGCCCACATGGGAGTCGTGCAGACCCAGGGGACGTGGTCAACCCCGGACTTGTCCCTGCACATAAATGTCAGGGAACTCAGGGCGATACGTCTGGCGTGTATGGCATTTCTCATGCACCTCCGTGGCAGGGTGGTCAGAGTCCTCACGGACAACACCACCACCATGTACTATTTCAACAAGCAAGGTGGGACTCGTTCCCTAGCCCTCTGCCAGGAAGCCCTGGCCTTATGGGAGTTCTGTGTAGCCCAGGATATCTCCCTGAGGGCGGCTCACCTCCCGGGCGTCCGCAATACGCAAGCGAACCGCCTCAGCAGGGTCTTCTCCCCCCAGTACGAGTGGTCGCTCCACTCGGAGGTCGCCCACCGGGTTTTCCTAGAGTGGGGAGCTCCCCAGATCAACCTGTTCGAAACCCGCCAGAACCGGCGCTGCCCACGGTTCTGCTCCAGGGACGGGGTGGGGAAGGACGCGATCTCCGATGCGTTCCTCATGAGCTGGTCGGGCCAGCTCGTATATGCCTTCCCACTGCTCCCCCTCATCGCCAAGGTCCTGGAGAAGGTAAAAGTGGACACGACGAGGGTCATTCTCATAGCCCCAGCGTGGCCCCGCCAGCATTGGTACGGGCCCCTCCTATGCCTCTTGGCGGCCCCCCCGAGGGGGCTACCGCTCCGCCTGGAACTCCTCTCCCAAGACGAGGGACGCCTCCTCCATCCCAACCTGGCCGCACTCCACCTGACAGCGTGGCTGCTCCGTGGCTAAACGAGGAGGAGAACAGGTGTTCGGAGCAGGTTAGGCGAGTCCTCCTGGAACGCAGGAAGCCGTCCACGCGTCGGACGGACGTGGCAAAGTGGTCCAGATTTACCAGGTGGGCGAGCGAGTGGGGAGTTTCCCCCTCCGCCGCTCCTCTCCAGTTCGTCCTGGACTTCCTTTTGTCCCTTAGGACTCTCGGTCTGGCACCAGCCTCAGTCAGGGTACACCTTGCAGCCATATCGGCTTTTCACCCACCGATGCAAGGGCACTCGGTCTTCTCCCACCCTATGACCTCCTGCTTCCTGAAGGGCCTAGTCCATTCGTTCCCGTATGCTAGATCCTCTGTGCCACAATGGGACCTCAACCTCGTCTTATCACGTCTCACGGGGCCCCCCTTCGAGCCACTAGCCACATGTTCCTGGTCGCACTTCTCGTGAAAGGTGGCCTTCCTCGTGGCGATCACGTCTGCCCGACGTGTCTCGGAGTTCAGGGCCTTACCCTCAGGAACCCCCCTATACAGTTTTCCATAGGGACAAGATCCAGCTTCGCCCACACCCAGCGTTCCTCCCGAAGGTGGTTTCCGCCTTCCATATGGAGCAGAGTATCTTTCTTCCCGTGCTCTGCCCTAAGCCCCACTCCTCTAACGAGGAACGCCGCCTCCACATGTTAGATGTGCGTAGGGCGTTGGCTTTTTATCTGGATTGGACTAAGCCATTCCGGAGATCCTCTCAACTCTTTGTTGCCTCGGCCAAGTAGGCAAGAGGGCAACCTATCTCGACCCAGCAGCTCTCCCACTGGATTACCTCGTGCATACGCACGTGCTATGACCTGGCAGGGATTCCCCCGCCACCTATCATTAAGGCTCACTCTACGAGGGTTCAGGCCTCATCAGCTGCCTATGCCGCCCATGTCCCCATTTAGCACATCTGTAGGGCGGCCATGTGGGCTTCAGTTCACATGTTTACTTCGCATTACGCGATCGTCTCCCAGTCTAGGGACGACGCCGGGTTCGGCAGGGCGGTACTGCATCCCGAACCATTGTGAACTCCTACCCCCCTCCAACAGATACTGCTTGGAATCACCTACTGTGGAATACACAGGAGCAATCACTCGAAGAAGAAAGGACAGTTACCTGTTCCGTAACTGGTGTTCTTCGAGATGTGTTGCTCCTGTCTATTCCACATCCCGCCCTCCTTCCCCTCTGTCGGAGATGTCTGGCAAGAAGGAACCGAGGGTGGGGGCAGAGCGCAGCTCCCCTTATAGCGCGCTATAGAGGCGCCACTCCAGGGGTCGCAGCGGTGCTCCCCCACTACGGGTACTGCTAAGGGAAAAACTTCCGGCACCAGTGCACGTGGCGAGCACGCACCCCTACTGTAGAATAGACAGGAGTAACACATCTCGAAGAACGCCAGTTACGGAACAGGTACCTGTCCTTTGTCTGCACAGCTATATTTAACTGTTAATAACAGGTTAATTCTTAGTATTCCTTTGAAGGTTTTGTTTTTGCTAGCCACTGCAAACAGGAGAAGTGACAGTCAGTCTTTTGAGGGGGAAAATAAGACCAGTAGAGAGTGGGAGGCAAGGAGTTCTCTTGCAGGTCTTACTATTCCCTGGATCGGTGTCACATCTAGAAATTACAGTGAGTGGTATTGCTGTAAATGCCAAAATAGACAATATGAAATCTGCAGTGTGTGTTAAGCTGAAGGTTTTACTTTTTCCAGTTCCCCCAACAGGCTCTCCTTTCCCCCAAATAGCTTGGCCTGCTATGCAACAAGCAACTATTCTTCTTCAAGTGCTTGCTCATGTTGATTTCATTTTAGGTGTGTGCGTGCCCACGTGCACAGTTGTAGAGCCGGCTGTGGCGCCCTTTGGAGTGCTGCGCTCATGCAGCGGTATATCAGGCGCCGTTGGCCCTACGCCCTCTCAGTTCCTTCTTACCACCCGTGACGGTTGGTTGGAGCACCTTGCCTTGCATCGTAAGAGCACTAGCGGTTTCTTCATAGCCTTTCTCATAGGCTTTGTTCTACTGGTTATTATATATAGTTCATAGTAGTTAGTTGATAGTGTTAAGTTAGTTAGTTAGAATCCCTGTTGGGACTTTGCCCTGAGCAGGGCATGCCCCACTCTCCTGGCTTCAAATCGTGTTCGGCAGTCAGCAGGCCGATGCCGATCAGTGATCCCCACGACAGTTATCTCAAGTGTCTGGGAGACAGCCAAAGGAAAGATAGGTGTTGCATCGTCATAAACTTTCGCCCTCAGAACCAGAAGGAGCGAGATATTTGGTTGAGGGCCATCCTGATGGAGGCTGCTCTTCGCCCTGCGTTGGAGCCCTCCACCGTAGAACCCATGCCGAGTACATCGGCCTCAGTGTGCAGTGTACTGCTGGCACTGGACTCGGCCTGGTATCACTCCCTTTTGCCGGTGCCACAGAAGCAGCAGAAGAAGCAAAGTCCCTCAGCACTGAAGGACAGAGGGGCCACAGGCAAATGACCTGTGTCAGGCCATGCACCCACTTTGGGACTTCCCAGGGGTGCCGCTGAGTTCGGACCTCCAAGCCCGGCTCGGGACCTGCCTCCTACTCCGGGCAGCAGCAGGGGCTCCCAGCCTATTGTGGGGCATTCAGTGCCCAAACCGGTCCTAGTGACTAGAGAGCAGAGCCGGCCGGCTCCACAGGTGCCACTCCAGGTGACTAAAGCGGCTTCGTCTCCAGCACCGAAGGGTAAGCCCACCGGGGTGCAGCAGCATAGACTGGCAGAACTCCCCTGGTCGCTGGACTGCAGGCACAGGTCCCCATCGCCGCGACCTCGGATTCTGGCACCATGTCCCAGGTATCCGACCTGGAGGCCTAGGTCTCCAGCGAGATCCCCACCTACTAGGCGTGGGACTCCGGGTTCGAGGTGCCGTTCACCGTACCGACGGTACCAGCGATCGTCTGGCTACAGGTCACCGAGGCGCCGGTCACCCGCTCCCAGGTGGTCTCCCAGACGTCGGTCGCCATCGTGGAGGGGTCATTTGGGATCTCTGCACCAGTCTTGTTCGCTCCGGTACCGTTCCTCGGGAAGGCGGCGCAACTCACTGTCACCCTGCCGCTCGCCCACCGGGGTCAGCAAACAGACCCAGGCCTCGACGGCCCCACCGTGGTCGCCAGAAGTACAATGGTCAGGGTCAGACCACCAGCCTGTCGCCGAGGAGGGGCGACTCCCCACCAATGCTGGAGACTGAGGCGGCACCGGCCATGGCACCGGTGTAGCAGGGACAGTGGCCCCCCAAATGGCTGTACTGGAACCCGTGGGGGATGCCGGTGCTTCACCATGCCGGTCCAATACTCGCAGCCCTCCCTGGCCTCATCGGCCAAGCAGACCGTGGCACCACAGTCAGAATGTGGTACCAATGCGGAGGCCGATGTGGTGCATCGCACCCCGGCACCGAGGAAACCCTCCTCACAAAGGAAGGGGACGACACCCTCCCGCAGGAGGTACAGTCTTCGTCATCATCCCCGGACAAGGCGGTCGCAGGGCCATCCCGCCCTAGCAGTCCCGCGGATGTCTTTAAGGAGCACCAGGCCCTCCTTAAATGGGTGGCAGAAAACCTTGGCCTGAAAATTGAGGAGGTCGCTGAGGAGGCTGACAACCTCTTCAATGTCATCTCAGCCACCACCCCAGCACGGGTCGTATTGCACGTCCACCCAGGGATCCTCAAGATTGCCACAATGATTTGGCTATCTCCCTCCTCTATTCCACTGACTTCCAAGAAGACGGAAAAGAAATATTATGTCCCTGCAAAGGGCTTTGAGTATTTGTATACTCATCCACCGGTGGCATCACTGGTTGTGTCCACAGTTAACAAAAGGGACAGGTTAGCGGAACACTAAAGAATAAAGACGCTAAGAGATTGGACTTGTTTGGCCAAAAGGTTTATTCGATGGCCAGCTTGCAGTTCGGAGTGTCTAATCACCAGGCCCTGCTGGGACGTTATACCTTCAACCTGTGGGACTCCTTTAATCATTTCACGGGATCATGCCAAAGAGTTCACTGCGTTAGTGAGTGAAGGCACAGCAGTGGCCAGGGGAGTCCTCCAGATGGCTTGGGATGCTACGGACTTGACGGCCAGGTCGCGTCAGCAGTGGCCATGAGGCATAGTTTGTGGTTGCAGGCTTCTGGTGCTCGATACAGTTTCTTCGGGTTACACCCTGCAATTTATAGCTGACCGCCCTTCCCATCCCCATCCCTCTTCAGGGACCCTTCTCAAAAGCAACTCCTTGTTCAGGAGGTCGAAAACCTTCTGCGCCTTGGGGCAGTGGAAGAGGTTCCTCGGAACGTGGAAGGCAGAGGATTCTACTCCCACTGCTTCCTAATTCTGAAGGCAAAAGGGTGCCTCAGACCTATCCTGGACCTGTGTCGTCTCAAAAAGTCTCTGAAGTAGTTGAAGTTTCGCATGGTCTCCCTGGCTTCTATCATTCCCTCCCTTGATCCGGGCGACTGGCATACCGCCCTCAATTTAAAGGACACATACTTCCATATTTCCATTTTCCAAGGGCATTGGTGCTTCCTCTGTTTCATGTCAGGCCAGCACCATTTCCAGTTCATGGCAATGCCCTTTGGCCTCTTGTCGGCCCCAAGAGTGTTCACAAAGTGTATAGCGCTAGTGGCCACTTCCCTGCGATGTCAAGGAGTCCAAATTTACCTGTACCTCGACAACTGGTTGATAAGGAGCCAGTCCCCAGATCTGGTGCGGAAGCATCTCAATCTGGTCTGTTCCACCTGCCGCCACCTAGGGCTGATAATAAATGAGAAGAAGTCAACCCTAACACCAGTGCAGTGCATAGATTTTATTGGGGCAGTTCTCAACTCTACTCGAACCAGAGCCTTCCTCCTCAAGACTTGGTTCCAAGCTATCGGAGACCTCATCTCGGGCCTGCAAGCCCACCCGCTCACCACCACCCACAAGTGCCTGCGATTGTTGGGTCACATGGCGGTATGCACTTATGTGGTCTGGCACACGCGACTCTGCCCCAGACTCCTACAGACGTGGCTGGCGTCAGTCTACGTCCCCATCTGGCACCACATGGACCGGGTAGTCAGGATTCCGGACAGCATACTGTTGTCTCTCAACTGGTGGCAGGATCCCACATTGGTGCTGGAAGGAGTTCCCTTCGTGGCCCCAGCCTCGTCAGTGACTTTCTCCGATGCTTCGGACCTGGGATGGGGAGCCCACCTGGGCAATCTCAGTACTCAAGGTCATTGGTCCAGCCACAATAGTTCTCTGCATATCAACGTCCGGGAACTCAGGGCAGTCTGCCTAGCTTGCCAACCCTTTTTACCTCATATACAGGGCATGGTGGTTCAGGTCCTGATGGACAACACAGCTACAGTCTTCTATATCAACAGGCAGGGCGGAGCCAGGCCGTCTGTCCTCTGCCAGGAAGCCCTCCGGCTCTGGAACTTCTGTCTGCAGCAAAATATCTACCTCGTAGCCACTCACCTTTCGGGGCCAAGAACGCTTTGGCAGATCGCCTCAGCAGGACATTCTCGTCTCGCCACGAGTGGTCCCTTCACCTGGAAGTGGTCAGTTCTATCTTCCAGAAGTGGGGAACTCCCTGGGCGAACCTGTTCACGTCAAGGCAAAACAGAAAATGTCACGTTTTCTGCTCAGTTCGGGGCATAGACAGAGGATCCTTGTCGGACGCCTTCCTGCTCCCGTGGTCAGGGGCTCTGATGTACACCTTCCCTCCAGTGCCTTACTGGCCAGGGTCCTCATAAAGATCAAGCAGGACAGGGCGAAGGTCATCCTCATAGTGCCAGCTTGGCCACGCCAGTACTGGTTCAGCACTTTGCTGGACCTCTCGGTGGCGACCCAGTTCCAGCTGCCACTAAGGTCGGACCTGTTGTTCCAGAACCACGGCAGTCTTCTGCATGTGAACCTGGCAGCGCTGCATCTGACGGCTTGGCTGCTGCATGGCTAAATGCGTAGGAGCAGCAGTGTTCGGCCGAGGTTCAGAGAGTCCTGTTGGGAAGTAGAAAGCCCTCCACCAGAGCGACCTACCTGGCCAAGTGAAAGCGGTTCACCTGCTGGATTGTGAATTAAAGGTGTCCGTCCCGAGCGAGCTTCGTTGCAGCTCATTCTACCTCCTGCATCTCCTGCATCTCAAGCTCCAGGGCTTGTCCCTCTCATCAATCAAGGTCCATCTAGTGGCCATCTCAGCCTTCCACCCGCCGTTCGAGGGCAGGTTGGTTTTCGCTCAGGATATCACGGCTAGATTCCTTAAGAGTCTGGAGCGCCTCTACCCGCACATTAGGGATCCCGTGCCTCCATGGGACTTGAATCTGGTGCTGTCGCGGCTCACACACACACCCCTTCGAGCCTTTGGCTTCCTGCTCTCTCCTTCTTCGTTCCCGATAGCAGTGACGTCGGCCTGCCGGGTAGCCGAGGTTTGGTTGCTCACCCCGAAACCGCCTTATACGGTCTTTTACAAAGACAAAGGCCAGCTGAGACTGAGCCTTCCTTTCTCAGTTTCATTTGAGCCAAGACATTTACTTACCGGTCTTCTTTCTGAAGCTGCATAAGTTGGAGGAGGTGTGCAGGCTGCATGCCCTGGACGTCAGGAGGGCTTTGGCCTTGTACATCGACAGGACCACGCCATTCCCTAAGTCAATGCAGTTATTTGTCTCTGTAGCTGACAAGATAAAAGGTTGCCCTGTATCCGCTCAAAGGATTTCCTCTTGGATCACTGCCTGCATTCGTTTTTGCTATGATCAAACCCCTGGTGATCATCACCACCCACTCTACCAGGGCGCAGGCCTCTTCAGCAGTCTTTCTGGCCCAAGTGCCTATCCAGGACATCTGTAGGGCAGCCACCTGGTCTGTCCATACCTTTACGTCCCACTATGAACTTACCCAGCAGGCCCGGGATGATGCTGGCTTCGGTAAGGCTGTACTGCAAGCTGCTAAGCTGTGAACTCTGAGCCCAACTCTGGGGGTACTGCTTGTGAGTCACCTAGCATGGAATGGACATGAGCAAGCACCCAAAGAAGAAAAAACAGTTACTGGCCTTTCGTAACTGTTGTTCTTTGAGATGTGTTGCTCATGTCCATTCCATTACCCGCCCTCCTACCCTCTGTCGGAGTTGCCAGCAAGAAGGAACTGAGAGGGTGTAGGGCCAGTGGCGCCTGATATACCGCTGCATGAGCGCGCCAACTCCAGGGGGCGCTGCAGCTGGCCCTATGGATACCACTAAGGCAGAAATCTCCGACAACTGTGCACGTGAGCATACACACACCTAAAATGGAATGGATATAAGCAACACATCTCGAAGAACAACAGTTACGAAAAAGTAGGTAACTGTTTTTTTTCTATCAGCTGAGCAAAAAAAGCCCAGTAGCTGTGTGTTAGGTCTTGTTGTATACATACAAGTTGTACCCCTTTAACTGTACCAGTTAAAAAACAGTACAACACCCTCAGTGTGGATGCCGTTACACTGGTTGTATAGCTTAATCACATACAGGAAAGGGAATAACTTACTGCTGCAAGTCACCTTTTATACTGTTCTAACTGCATTCACTCTAGGGGGTGTACCGATGTAGCTACTTTGGAAAAAATAAACAAACCCACACACTCCCAACCAAAATAGTTATGCAGGTACTAAAAGTGGGTGTAGAGCAGCCCTTTGTGACAGGCTCCTATAATTGCTGGGGGGCAGCTGCCTCTGTTCCTGACTGAGATAGATATTACAATCCCATGCAGTATCTTTGGGAGCCATTGTTTTAAATTTATGAATGGTTTATGTATGAATGTGTTCTACTCCATGGGAGAAGGTTACCACAGCTATTCCAGGAACTTTAAACAGTTGTAAACAACTCCAGAAAACCACCCCCCCCTCGGGTATTTGCATATTCCTATTTAAACTAGGTTTTCCAGAGACTCAAACAAAGAAGGGGCTTTGGTATAAAAAGCTGAGTTTGAACTGACACAGAGCCTCTGTTTTGATTAAGCAAACAAATCTCTGTCCAAGCCGGGGGGAGGGGGGGGAGATCCAGCACTTGTTGGAGGATTGGAAAGACTTTGGCTTACTTGGGCCCATAAGACTGATGGGTGATCCCTAGTAAGGTTTTAGCCTGCATAGGGGAACTTTTGTTGTGGTTTTGTTGTTGTTGCTGTTGTTCTATGTTTTCTCAGTCTGCTTTTTTTTGTCCTTAAAATAAATGTACTCTGCTGAGACAGAGCTGTAGGATCACTAGTAAAAACACTGTCAGTGTCCTCAGAGAGAAAGCACAGCCCAGCTGGTAGCCTTTAGGCAGACTGGCTTTCTGGGGCCATCACAGTATAAGGCAAGAGGCTGGATAGACTTAAAACTTCTGTTCAGAGGTGAATGGGAAAAGGGACCCTGCCCAGAAACAGCTAATGGCTGGAGAAAGGGCCGTAACTAGGGCAGGGCAGCCGCCCAGGGCACAGAGCCAGCGGGGGTGCAAAAATGGGGTGGCATGCAGGACCTGTCCCAGCAGCATCAACTCCCCTTCCCCACAGGATCAGGCCCAGTGGTGTTGGCCAGAGTTCAGGGTGCTCAGCGCTCCCACCCCCCCTTCCCTGCAGGACCACGGCAGGCAGGCAGGGCTCTGAGTGCGCTGCTTGGCTCATACTGAGCATACTTAGTAACAGCTGCTATAGCTGCTCCTTTCACTGGGGATTAAAATCTGTTCACGGAGGTTAAAGGAGTTTTGGGCAGATGGCAGAGTCTGTGCAGGGGGCGGAAACTGACTGCCAGTGGGGTCAAACAGCTGGAGGCAGGGGAAGCTGAGGGGCAAAATCAGGAAGAAACAGCAGGAGCCGGGGTTAAGCCCAAGGGTACAGGCACTGGCAGAGAGCAAAACCCTGGCACAGGGAGGGGCAGAGGAGATAAAAGTGGGGTTAGCTACCTGCTGTCTTTGCAAAGATAGAGTGGGGGCAGAGGGACTTTTTATTTCCCCTCTCACAGGACAGTACATCTCAGCACATGCTTCCCGGGGCTGTGTCCTTAAAGGCACAAGGTGTCCCAAAGTCTTGACATGGCAGCTCTTCTCTGTCTGATATAACGTGCTGAGGTGATAAAGGAAACTTGATTCAGTGAAATATTTTACGTACACCCCCAAAAACTGTGTCACACATTTTGTTTAAAAGAATCCCTTGTCAGTTAATATGTCTGCATAAAGTCTTTCCTAGCAGTTCGCAAATTTGTCTTATCTGCTGCTGTGATTCACTGAATCACCTAATTGTTTACTTTTTAAAATGTTATTTTTATTACTCTTATTACTCTTAGCACTTCATCATTGACCTTTTAACATTGTGCAGATGGATGTCATTGTGCTATTTAATTTATATTTTATAGCAAATAATCATTGAAAATATTTATATCAATGACATCTGTATTTTTAGTATAGCACATCCTATGTTTTTACTGTGATTTTTAATATGGAATTTTTAATTCTATTTTTTTTCTTTCTTTCTTTCTTTCTTTTTATAGCACAAGTATATTCTGCTGGATCATGTGACTTCCAATCTGACTGATTTTCTGGCCTGGTATCGAAACGTCTTAATTTTCACTTGATCCTCCAATGGGGATTGCCTTTCTGAACTGTTATTTTGCCTTTCAGTCCAGCCCTTAGTGCTTTTTTGCATGTCACTATTTGTGTGTAGAACTTGGTTCCCAAATATTCACTATGGGCAGTATGCTATCTCATATTAAATTCTTCTCAAAGGCAAAAATCTACTGTAATTTTTACTAAACATAAGAACGGCCATACTGGGTCAGACCAATGGTCCACCTAGCCCAGTAACCTGTCTTCCAACAGTGGCCAGTGCCAGGTGCTTCGTTCAGAGTGTGGTGCACCATGGCTATGTATCAACCATCTGCCACAATTTGCTACCTCTCACCTTTGTCATCCACTGGTCTAGGGGTAGCAAATTGTGATGGATGGTTGATGCCCTGTGCTGCCCCTTGACCAGAGGATGGGAAAGGTGAAAGGTAGCAAATTGTGACAGATGTAACCATCCATAAAAATGTGTTATCCCTTGGCCAATGAGAAAGGAAGTAGCAAATTGTGACAGGACAGAAAAACACCCATAGGTGTCCGTAGTGGTTTTTGATATGTGGCAGGAGGCAATGATGTTCAAACTGTGGGGGGCATCCCCCTAGTGAGGCACCCCCTCCAGTTTGAAAACCTCTGTGCTAAATGTAAGGCAGAAATCTGGGGTGGCATGTGACCCTGCATGCCTCCCCACTCATCACCTTGAGGGGGCGCAAATATGCTGGAGACCTGACTGGCAAGGGGAATATTACCTGAAATGGTGACTCTGACCACAACGGAGCTACAGTATCATGGACTGAAGAGCTGAGGCAATACTCCTGGTGTGTGTCTTGGCATTGGGCTGTAGGCCAACTTTCTAGTCAGATTTCAGAGTAGCAGCCGTGTTAGTCTGTATCCGCAAAAAGAACAGGAGTACTTGTGGCACCTTAGAGACTAACAAATTTATTTGAGCATAAGCTTTCATGGGCTACAGCCCACTTCATCTATGCATCCGATGAAGTGGGCTGTAGCCCACGAAAGCTTATGCTCAAATAAATTTGTTAGTCTCTAAGGTGCCACAAGTACTCCTGTTCTTTCTAGTCAGAGACTTTCCTAGAAAAGTTTCCTAGAAGAATGTAGTCCTTTAAGTCTCTCCAGCTCCGTCCTCTCCTGCTGCAGGCTCAAGGGCAGCATCTCAGGGAGCTGCCAGAGTTACTTGAATACCAACTCCGAGTGGTGCCAAAACCAGTCAGGAACACTTTTAATTTCTGTCCCGTATTGTAGCCTTGCCAGGATAAAGCCCTGGTAATCAGTATGCTTACTATCTTGTATATGACACATGCAGAGTATAATTAAGACAACACATATTCACCAAATATGCAAATTGGTAGTGTCATTTGTATAAAATATTTAGATTTCTGCACCTTCAGCCTTAGCACATGTGTGTTAAAATATGTATGTAATATTAGTTTGTGTCTATAGCCAATGTCACTATAAACTACTAGCCAACCTTTAGGCATCCTGCCCTGCAGGGTTTCATTCAAAGGCTGTATTGGGTTAATGTGGTAATTGGACGTCTCCATGCCAAAATACTTCAGCCAGTGTCATGGGGTGAGTTTGTGGGGACAAGGCCTCCTTCTCATCTGCCCACCTCCTCCAACTATGGTCCTTCCGGCCATCCACGCACTGGGCATCATGGGAGATAATGTCTCCCCTCCTCCCCCTTGGGGGGTGTGTGAGGGGCGAGAGACGGTTAGTTTGGTATCGCCCGCCCCCAGTGTGGGGGAGTAGCCAGTCCTTGCTGAGTCCGTCTCCCGCTGAGGTGGGGGGGGTGAGTCCTGGCTGAGAGTCAGCCACCCCCCTGGGTGTGTATGTGGGGGGGGGGTGTCCTGGCTAAGAGGTAGCCCCCCCGTGTGCCAGCCCGGCACCGCAGCTCACCCCTCCCAACGGGACCAGGGTTGGCTCAGGGTTAACGCCACCGCGATGGGAAATCCCGGCTCATAGCCAGCACGACCCTCTAGAACCAGCTCGGTCTGTGCCCCGCCCCTTCCCCAGCTGTCTCTCGGATTGGTGGGCAGGTTGTGTACACACCGGGCTGCACCAATGGGCGGATGGCGGCGCCTAACCTCACGCGGAGAGGTGGCCAATGGGAGAACACAGTTGTCAGACGCCGCCAAGCTTGTGCGGGGGAGAGGGACACAGACTCGGTGCGGCTGAGGAGCGAGCCGGAGAGTGGGCCGGGCTGGAGGCACGGTGAGCCGGGGTGGCTGGGACCTTATGCGTCGAGAGTCGTTGGTTCTCGGTGCACCCTCTCGGGGGGCGGCACCGACCCCTAGGGGCAACGCAGAGCCGGCCAGGGGGCGCCTCTCTCCGTGGGGCCGGGCGGAGCAGCTGCCAGGTGGCCGGCTAACTGCTACGGCAGCTGGCGAGGGAGGAGCCGTCGCCGGCTCCTTGTCTCGGCTCTGGTGCTGGCCGGGCCCAGCCCGCTCCGCCCCCGGGGCCTGTGGAGGCACGGGGCGGAAGAGAGCGCTGAGCTGCTGCGTAGGGGGCAGCCCCGCTCAGTCCCCGGCTGTGGTGTCCCCCTCCGCGCGCCCTGGGGCTAACGGCCGTATTGCCCTTCTCCCTGGGGGCCTGCCCGGCGCCCTGACGTGGGGCCACTGTCACGGGGATTCATCTCCCCGCCGAGAGCCCTGGAGACAGAGGCTCTGGTGCCTGACACCTGTGAGTCACGGTCCCCTTTCACTGCCTTAGCAAGGTGGCACGATGTGCTCGGCGTGCCTGGCACGCAGGCCTGTGTCTGGAGCTGAGTAGTGCCGTGTGACAGCCGCCCTGTCTGTCTCACTGGGGCTTCTCCGCCTCTGCTTGAAACCCAGCTGGAGGTCATAGAAGTGGCCGCGTGTGTGTTGTAATTGGTATCTCCCCCAGTCTCCTCAGACCCGTCTCTTTCCAAGGGAGATACGAGTTTCTGGGGGAGGTGAGAGGCGGCTCAGTACAGATTATGCTGTACTTGGTCTTGTTAGCAGTGTGGCAGTTCGGTGTTTAATTCACTTTATAGCAAGGCTGTGTTCTAGCTGGCAATTTAGTTCCTATCAGTTTCATTAAAAAAAAAACCCCTTAACAGTTAACTTGTGATGTGCAGCACAAAGTTAAGATGTTTTGCACTATAAATTTATGCAACACTCTGAAAAACGTTCTGGCCCACTTGTGGACCTGTGGCTGCTCTCTTATTCTTTTTTATTGTGGGGAGAGGTAGTTAAAAGGTGGGAAATGTGAAATATGGGACTCTTTCTGCTCTCATTTGAAGTCAATAGGAAGTCCTATAATTCATTTTTTAAAGGTGTAAGGGAGGTGGAGGTGAATATAGACCAATAACCTAGAAATAATGCTGAAAAACATAATGTAGAATAAGCAAACCACATATCTTCCCCCCCCCCCTTTACTTTGTGTATCTGTTCTTAACTATTGAAATCTTCAGTTGATACCTTTTTACTTGTGAGAAGGGGGTGGGAGATACAGTAATGTTAAAGAGTGAGCTTGCATGGTCTCTTGCTATGCTTATTTGTTATATAGAAAGGATTCAGGCTTTGGTTTTGCCAATTTGGCAACTCTTACAAATGTTAAGTCAATTTAATAGAAACTTGTATAGAAATATAAAAGGGAGAGGGAAGCATTGATTACTGGGCTAGTCTTAACAATGTTGGAATTAATTGTTTTTTAAAGCACCTCAGTTTTTTAATAAGAATTGGAGAATAACATTGTCAGTAAATGACCAGGTCATATATCATCTGTCCTGTCTTTTAAAGAAATTCCAAACTATGAATTAGTTTGATGTTTGGCTTGATAAAAATGTGTTTATATGCCAGTATATACTTATGTGGTTAAAGTGAATTAAATTAAGTTAATCCTTTTACATCAGATTATGGCTGCTAATCCACTTGATCACATAGTGATATACTAATATTTTATATTGAAAGCATGTCAGTTTTATGGGATTGGAAGTCACTGATGATTTATTGATACTGTTATGATACAAATGAGAAAATGTATTTTAAAGTTCAGATCTTCGTGTATATAAACACAGGCACTTGCAACTTCCGAAATACCTTGTTTAGAAATACAGTGAAATACAGGAGCAGTGGAAGCTCCCTAAAAGTGTGGGGGGGGCAGGGCACAGATGCCCAAACTGTGGCCCCACCCCCTCGCGCCACCCCTTGCCCCCAAGGCCCCACCTCCTCATGCTGTCTCTTTCCCCAAGACACTGCCCCCCGCTTGCTCCTCTCCACCCCTCCCCCTGGTGCTCACCCTTACGGCCAGTAATAAGTCGGGGGGCATGGCCCTACCTCCCTGTTTCGGTGCCCCTGATGCAATATCTTGAGGAAATTTTGATAGAGTTGAGAAAGGAAGAGAGAAATTAGATAACAGGAAAGAAAAGATGATAGGAGAGGTAGCTGCAAGAAAAAGGTACTGAAATCTCTCCTACTCCCAAGACCGTTTATCTTGTTAAACATGAAGCATTATCTCTAAAAGAGACCTAGGAATAATAGGTCAGGTGATTTAGTCCTACCCTAAAGAAAGGGAAAACTGGGAAATAATTCTTAAAAGTGACTCCTATTTTGTTATTAGTAGGCACTGTCTTGTATTGACAAACTTCTGAGAGAAATCTTGTATTTTTCTGTAAAAACCCTTATAGTTGTCTTATAACCACTTCCTGTGTGTGCAAAAATTATTGTTGTACTATAAAGAATGAAAAGGAGCAGTTTGACTCAAGTTAACTTTCAGTGGACACAGTTAAATTACTTTTTGTAGCTATATGAAGTTGTTAACATTAATAGATGTACTACTTGTCTGAGCCTGCTGCTCAACTGTTATATCACTATTTGTTAAGGTGGACAGTAATTCTCACTACATTATCTGGCATATTGTACACACTGGATCCCTTTGATGCAAACTGCTACCAGGAAGAACAGGACCAAATTATTTTTGAATTATGTATTTTTACATAAAGCTGTAAAATTATGATTGTTTTTGAGTGACATTCTTTAGATATTAAAGTGTAAATCTCTTCAATATGAGGAATAAAGTGTCACATTGACTTACTGCACCAGTTTTTCACTTCTAGAAACTTTAGTTCAAATCTAGTTTAGTCTGCATGTGAAATTAGTTCTGTAATCTCATTGTAGTCTTCAGTGGACACTTTTTGTGACAGGTTTGCAAAGTGGAAGTTTGTAATGATTTGGTGTAGTTGTCTGCTCAGCAAAAGCCCATTGCTGAAAGTACTGCAAGTTCTGATCCAGGTGAGTTTAGTGTTGTGTGAAGAAGCTCGTTGGAGTTCAGGCTATGAAGTGTTATCTACCTCTAAGGGCTGGTCTACACTAGGGGGCGTCGTCGATGTAAGATACGCAACTTCAGCTACAGGAATAGCGTAGCTGAAGTCGAAGTATCTTATTTCGACTTACCTCCCGTCTTCACGGCGCGGGATCGACGGCCGCGGCTCCCCCGTCGACTCCGCTACTGCCACTCGCCCTGATGGAGTTCCGGAATCGATGGGAGCGCGTTCGGGGATCGATATATCGCGTCTAGACGAGACGCGATCTATCGATCCCCGATATATCGATTGCTACCCGTCGATCCGGCGGGTAATGTAGACGTGGCCTAAGAGGTTAGCCCAGACAGATCAGTTGGGAAAAAGTCCATAATATAGTAAGACAAATGGTGTTAATTTTCTAGAAGTACCTCATGTTTTCCCATTTTGTGTGTTGGAAATAGGTGTATGTGAGAATCATGTCCAGAACAGCATTTTTGTCCAGGTGCACAGTTAAGAGCAGACACAGAGTGGAACTGGTAACATCTTTTTCAGTTTATTTCTGCTGCTTAGGCTATGAGAGCCTATTTACAGGAGCAGCAAAAGAACATGCATGACACCCGATGGTGGTGAGCTGCATAAGTGAACCTTACAGTATAAAGCAAGTTACTGGAGATGTGCACCAAATTCAATAAGATAAAATAGTGATGTGATATAGCTGGGAAAAGGAAGCTGTTTATCCGTACTGCGTTTTATTTATAAAATCTTAATTGTGTGTCATCTTGAAGCAGAATGTCGCCCTTTAGCTGTAGCATGTGTAGTTCACTGGGCAGGAGTTAACCATAGTTGTTTTATTCATACAATACTGCCTTAAAACCATGTTCTTTGCTTTGTCTTTAATACTCTGCAAGTCTATTAATTTGATTATTTGCTTTTTATATGTGCTTCTAGCTTTTTTGTTGTACAATATTAAAAAATCTTTACTCTTATCCTACCAGCTAGTAGTAAAGTCCTACAGATGTAGTCAATAGAGAATAAGTGAGCAGATTTGTAGATGGGTTAACAGTCTTACAGATATTATCATTTCCTGGCACCAGACCAGAGGGAGCAAAGTTGATAATGTGTTCTTGGACTTAGGTCTCAGACAAGGTTGGTGCAAAGCCAACAAGCTACCTAAATCTATCTTGCTTTCAGATACACCTATCCTAAAGTTTATGTAAGTAATTAAATGAAAAATAAACTAAAATACATTGGGGGTTACTTTAAGCAAATTAAATCCAAGTTGATGCTTCGTTTAAGTTCTTATGGGGGGTCTCAAAAGCGAGCAATTTGTGTTCTGCAATCCCATGAAAAGGTGGTGTGTGTTATGGCATGGCAATTTTATAATGCTGAACTTCCTGTTTTGGTTCCTTTTTATTTAGACTTGCAGTATTGGTAGCTGTTATACATTTTTATAGCTGTATCCATTAGTAAGAGTGGAATAAGGACTGAACTTCATCTTTAAAATGCATAGTACAGCTATGTTGTAAGAAGATAAAACAATGAAAGATCACTTAGCACTGCCTCATTGCATAATATTTGCTGAAATATCACTTTTTCGCTACTTGTAGTAGGTTGATAATGAGTAAAACCATTTTCAGCTACTTCGAGTTCAGGATTATATATCCCTTCCACTATTGCAGATACAAAACTTTTGCAAGAAGTACAATCTAAGAAAATGAGACTAAACGCTTATCTCAATTCATCTCACAAGATCAATACATAAATATCTAATGACCTTTTTGTTTTGGGCCAGCTTCTACTGTGGTACAAAGCTTTCTAGTAGGGCATCTTTTAATTCTTGTGAGATAAGTGTAGCTATTCAATGAAAAAGGGACGGAACTAACTTTCACTTGGTCAAATAGAGAGTTAGCTATTGGTAATAAGAAGCTCTCAGACTTTAAGAACACACTTCGTAGAAGAAATGTTTACCATGACCAGTTGAGTTTTAGAGCTTGCTGAAATTAGTTCTGAAATCTTTCCTAATTAACTGCCATTTAATAAAGAAAATTAATTCAAAAGGTACTTTGTGTGCCTGTAATAAGAGTGACTGAAAGCAAGTATGCCAGCTGTCAAGGGCCACCTGTTAGTATAGTGACTGAACCATCCCCAATTTAAACATGTCATTATTATGGCCAGCGTGTTCTGCGCAGAAACTTGCTAATTACTATAGACTGTCAGTTAACTACTGAAACTCACTTTTAAAGTAGATTTCTGCTTCTGCTAGTTGGTGACCTAGTTCTGTAGAACATCTTAGTGTTTGCTACCAAGCAAATGCTATAACAACCACCCAGCATTTAGTATTGAGTATCATAGTAGGGATTCAAACCAAGTAAGCAAAAGACCATTTTAATCACTATAGAAGATATACAAAATTTGATGGATTGTTCTTAAATACCAAGAATTGGAATTATTTTTGTTGGAGAGTACACACTACACACTGAAATCACTTAGGCCTTGCCCATGGAACCTCTTACACATTTGAGTAGTCTCACTAGCTCCAGTTCAATCATTTTTTGTATATACATGTTTGTAGGCATGAGGCCTTAAATAAGAGTGTGGGTATTCTCCAGTAACTAAAGTAATACCTGTAAATTCCCATGTGTTATCTTAATCAGATTAATTTATAAACTAGTGAATGAAATTTCTATCATAATGCTTTAAAGCTCTGACCATATGAAATAATTTCTCTATATCCTTATTTTTCCATGTGGGCAATTGCTATAGGTACCAGGAGAATCCTACCTGAACACTCATAGGTGCAGTGGGGTCCTAGTGATTGGGTGGGAGGGGAGTCTGGCCCATACTATGAGGAAAAAATGAACACTCTGCTAGTAATTGTGTTTTAGTATACTCTCTTCTGCTTGTGTGACAGTTTACAAAAAGAACCTCACAGGGTCTCTCAAAGTTGTTTTAAGGTCAGGTCATAGGAATTGGTGGACTTGAATGTAAGTTTTGTAGAACTGCCTTTGCATATTACTTTTCTTTCAGTGTTATGTCTTATCTCAGGTTGCAGGTGGCTCCTTAACTTGAACAATAGGCTCCAACTTTGGACACTGAATCTCTCCCCCTCAATCCCGGATATCCTATGCAATTCACACAGAGAGAGAGAGAGAGACAGTACATTTCTCATGGTACTGCTCCAGTTACTCCTTTATTTTATAGAAAAAAAGATATATTTCTCCTTGAGTCTCCACAAATCTCGACTTTTGGGCTCCTTTAGTTTACCATGTGATTCAAGTAGGCCAATCTGTTTCTAGGAATTTTGAGCGTGCTCCCTTTTCCTGACCAGCACAGCTCTTTTAATTAATATTTTTATCTTTGCAGAATTCAGATTTTATCAAAACTTCTAGGTGGAAAATGCTGGCTGCACATCCTCCAAGGATGAAATGGAGTTGTGTCTCACGCTCTCCACAGTCCAGTCTGTCCCTCCTTCATGTAGGGTTGTTACCTGGGACCTGCCAGCTGCACACTTCCTAACAGGCACAGGGCAGATGCATCCACCTCCATGGAAAGTGGTGCTAACTGCAGTGGAGGTGTGTGTGTGTGCGCCTTCTTTCTCCAAGCTCTGTCCCGCCCTAGTTTGCACCTTTTATTCTGGGGCTTTTGAGCATGTTGCTTCAGGGGCTGAATTCTTTCTCTTACTCCCTCAGCATAGTCCCTTCTCTCTTACATGGCTCAGCAGTTCCAAACCACTGGTGCTCACATTTTCCTCCTTCTTGAAGTGTCTGGGTGAGCAGTTTTTCCTTCTGTTTTCCCAGAGGCTGTTCCAGCAGACCCCTCAATTCCTCCTCATTATTTTTGGTCAAAGCAGGTTTGGGGTGTGTGACAGGGTGCTGGCTAAGGAAATCTGAGCCAGGCCTCTGTCATGCCAGCTCCAATCAAGAAAGGGGAATTGGAGCTGGCTAAGTAATCCCAGGCCTGATTGGCAAACAGGGAACAGCTACTGGCTTCATTAGTGAGGGGCTACATAAAGGCTGGCAGGAAAGAAACCAGGGAGGAGCCAGAGAATTAGAGGGAGTGGAAGCTCTTCTCTGCTGGCCGTGGGAGCTAGCAGTCCCTGAGGCTGTACTACTGAAGCTGTTTGTAGCTAGAAGGTGGTGGGAAAATATACTGTAAATAAAGAGCACGGATGATTGCACCAACACAGAGGTCTCTTGCTGGTTTGTGGGCGTAGAAGGGGCAGCAGCGAGGAGGACATGGCAGCGCCTTGCTAAAGGGTGACTAGTTCACCTATAGTAAAGAAAAACTAGTATTACTATCCCTTAAAAAAAACACAACAGGAAACTTTTGTACCCCAATAAACAAATAATTCCCTAAACTACATTAATAAATGCAGGGAAGAAGGAAAATGGCTTACTTGTAAATTAGCTTCTCTGCAAATATCATTCCAACAGAGTTCTCTCACCCACTCACTTACATTTTTGGTTTTGTCCTTTTGAATGGGTTTATCTCCTGGAGTGCTTTGCCCCCCATTCAGTCAAAGGAACTGACTAGAATATTTGGAGGGCATATGTATATGAGGGGTGAGGGGGTGCTAGGCGTGTACTCTACCCTGCTTCCCTAGAGGTGCAGTTAAAAGTATCTAAACTGGAAGTTCTGGTAGTCTCACCCTAGGAAGCCAAGATCCCAGAATGAGAATCGTCTGATAGATTCAGAGAAGTGGAGGAAGTAGTCTGACCCTATAGTTTTCCCCCACTCAGTATGCTAAGCACGCTGTTTTACCCCTTGTTGATTGATTTCTCACATCCACACCCCATTGCTGGTTCTAGCTTGCCAGTTTAAGACAGTTCCTGTATTTTTCTCTTTCTGGTGACCCATGTTACTTAATGTATTCAGCAGCTCCTAGCACTGCTGCATTTGTATATAATGTAGGGGTATGTCTACACTACGAAATTAGGTCGATTTTATAGAAGTTGATTTTTAGAAATCGATTTTATACAGCCAATTGCGTATGTCCACACTAAGCGCATTAGGTCGGCGGAGTGCGTCCTCACTTCCGTGGCTAGCTTCGACTTACGGAGTGGTGCACTGTGGGTAGCTATCCCACAGTTTCCGCAGTCTCCGCCGCCCATTGGAATTCTGGGTTAAGCTCCCAATGCCTGATGGGGCAAAAACATTGTCGCGGGTGGTTTTGGGTACATGTCGTCAGTCACCCCTCCCTCCGTGAAAGCAACTGCAGACAATCATTTTGCGTCTTTTTTTCCTGGGTTACCCATGCAGCCACCATACCATGGCAAGCATGGAGCCCACTCAGCTCACCATCACCGCTGCTGTTGTGGACAAGTCTACTGTGGGGGCTGCTGTGATCCAAGTAGCCAATGCAATCATTGACGTTCTGTTATCAAGGGTAGTGACTCTGGGAAATGTGCTGGCTTTTTTAGATTTTAGGTGCATCATATTCCTGTCGCTGGTGAAGAAGTCTTGTACATTCCAGTCCGGTCGGTGCTGTAACACCCCATAGCACTTCTGTGGTTAACACATGTAACAGCTCCAGGGCTCTTGCTCTTTTACCTTGGCCGAGGTACCTTGCCCTACCCGGACCGCCAAGCATTTGACATAGAAGCACCTGCAGCAGCTGGCATTGCTACACAGCAGCAGCTCCTTGCCTTCGCAGCAGACAGTGCAGTAGGACTGCTAACTATCGTCATCCACCGCTTCTGCTGCAACTCTGCTCTCCTGCTCCCCAGCGACGAGCTCGGGGGATCCGTAATGGTCCTCCTGGGTGCTGCTGGCAGCAGACGGTGCAGTAGGACTGGTAACCATCCTCGTCGGACATGTAGCTTGGTTGGAGGTTCTGGGAATGTCTTCCTTGCCCGGCTCCTAGCAATCTCCAGGGCATGGTGTATGGCTCCATCACTTCCCCTGCAACTCTGCTCTCTTGCTCCCCAGCGACGAGCTCGGGGATCCGTTCATGAAGCCTGTACAGTAGTAAGGAGCAGTTCAACTATAGGCTGAGCAAGTGCAGAATGGTGGTAGAATGTGCCTTTGGACGTTTAATAGCTCGCTGGCGCTGTTTGCTGAGTAGGTCAGACCTCAGCGCAACTAATGTTCCTATTGTTATTGCTGCTTTTGCTGTGTGCTCCATAATATCTGTGACAGTAAGGGGGAGACGTTTATGGTGGGGTGGGAGGTTGAGGCAAATCGCCTGGTGTCCGATTTTGAGCAGCCAGACACCAGGGCATCAGAGAGGCTTTGAAAACCAGTTTCTTGACTAGCCAGGCTTCGGTGTGACAGTTGTGTGTTTTTCTCCTTGATGCAAACCCGCCCCCTTTGTTGATTTTAATTCCCTGTAAGCCAACCACCCTCCCCCCTCCAAAATAAAGTAACTATTGTTTTGAAACCATGCATTCTTTCTTTATTAATTAAAAAAAATAAATGAGATAACGTACAAGGTAGCCCAGGTGGGGTGGGGGAGGAGAGAAGGACAAGGCCACATTGCTTATTGTAGCCACACTAAAAAAATCAAACTGTTTGAATGACAGCCTTCTGTTGCTTGGGCCATCCTCTGTAGTGGAGTGGCTGGGTGCCCGGAGCCTCCCCCTCCGCATTCCTGGGCGTCTGGGTGAGGAGGCTATGGAACATGGGGAGGAGGGTAGGCGATTATACAGTGGATGCAGCAGGGGGTCTGTGCTCTTGTTGGCTTTCCTGTAGCTCCAACAGACACTTAATTATGTCCGTTTGCTCCCCCATTAGCCTCAGCATCGCGTCCTGCCTCCGCTCTTCGCGCTCACTTAATTCTTTCCTGGCCTCTGCCACTGAATGCCTCCATGCATTAAGCTGTACCCTATGAGTGCGGGAGGACTGCATGAGCTCAGAAATCATGTCACCGCGAGTGTGGTTTTTTTCACCTTCTAATCTGTAATAACCTCAGGGATGGAGATGATGGGAGAGCATAGAAACATTCTACGTTCTACGATTCTGGGGCGACTGCACGGTCACCTGTGCTGCTGAGTTCACCACGCGGACCAAACAGGAAATGAAATTCAAAAGTTCCCGGGGCTTTTCTTGTGTACCTCTGGCTAGTGCATCGGAGTTCAAAGCGCTGTCCAGAGCGGTCACAATGGAGCACTCTGGGATAGCTCCTGGAGGCCAATACCGTCGATTTGCGTCCGCACTACCCCAAATTCGACTCAGCAAAGTCGATTTTAGCGCTACTCCCCTCGCTGGGGAGGAGCACCGAAGTTGATTTTAAGAGCCCTTTAGGTCGATGGAACGGTGTTGGTTGTGTGGACGCATTCATTTTTAAATCAACCTAATGTGGCTAAATTCAACCTAACACCGTAGTGCAGACCAGGCTTAAGATTGGCAACAGGACAAGGGATAGTGGAGTTATATTCATTAGTGGAATTACTGGGTGGGGAAAGCAGAGAAAGATCCTAGTACCTGCAGTCCCTCATATCCAGCCATCTGTTATAATGATTTCACGCTGAAGTTTATTTTGAGTCATGTACACTCATTTGTTCCATTTTTATTTTAAAATAGATATTGGCCTCTGTGATAGCCATATATGTTGGTTTTGTTTCATATTCTGACTATCTTATTTATTAAACACCTTTTAAAACTTTTTATGATCATTTATTTAAGGAGCTTTATTAAAGAAAGGTAACAAGCTGGACATCATATAGAAATATCTTAAACACTTGGAACATTATATAAATACTTTATTTCCGTTCTATTAATTAACATATATGTAAAATATGCACAAACAATAAATTCAGAATCTGTCCAAATGATCTTTAATAGAACCTATTATCAAATACATGGGTAATAACTTAATTTGTTGCATCACATAAGAGGATCACAGAATAATTAATAGAAATTCCAAAGTAAGAAGTCCCCACTTATATTTTTGTTTGCTAACAAATTTGAATTTCTGTTTCTGTAGTACCAAATCTTCATTTTTAAACTGTATAATTTGATTACTGATCAGTAATATTTTCAACAGAGGCTTTGTTTTTACAAAATCTGAGAATAACTTCTAATAGGAATTGGATACTAAAATATATTTGTAAAATTTGTAGAAACAAGATGGCAATACACTTATTCCTATGGAAGAAAAAATTCTGGTGAACACTTGAGCAAATAAGAACCTGGTCTGAAAACCAAGACAGTTTAGCAGCATATGTGCAACAGGTGTCCTAATCCATTTAGCACTATGCATAAGTTAGTAGCTTTAAAACTGATCTACTGATTAATCAAAGAACCTTTCTGTTACCCTGTAGCCTTATGAAACCTAATCTTGTTCTACACTGGGCTGAACCCTAATGTTAATTCTAGGGATAGGTGTACATAGAATAAGTTGTATCTTTCAAAATGAATACATGCACTGTACTGGTCAATTTTTCATATAACTAGGAGCAGCTCAACAATATCTTCAGAAAGGAAGAGTGGCATATGGAGTGTAAAATAATTTTTACATTGCAGTAAACATAAGATCTACTAGCTGCCTCACTTAAATAGATTGTTAGGAATGGATTTTTTTCTGTGATTAAAAAAATAAAAATCAAACATTTTAGTGTACCCACATGATCATGTCCAAATATCATCTACTGAAATGCAGTAAAAGTGATGGCTTAAATTCTAAAAAAGCAATCCAACAACTAGAGGGCCCAGTTGCATTATTTTGTTGTCTTGGGTGACAATTAGTATAATACTGGCATAGTAACTGCACTGACCTTTGGAAGACTTGCGGTATGTGGTAGGTGATGTTGGGTAGGTGATGGTTGGTATTTAGGTGCACAGGGGGATTCATCTGTTGGTGCTCATTTGTTTTGGAGGTAAGGTGTCTCGAGGTGCCAATCAAAAAGATTGGGGGAGAGAGAAATTAAAACTGAAGTTTGCTTAAACATGGACATAGAAATGAAATAGTCTGTTTTCCATGTAAGAGACTCTCTTTAGTTTCCGGAGGTGTTTGTTTAATATACTTGTTTACCTGAAGCTTATTATGCTATTGTCTAAAAATTTAGTCTTTAGAACAATTAATTTTAAGGGCAAATCAATTTCTGGAGAATTAAATATTGTTCTGCAGAAAAACACATTCTGTAACTTGTGTTGTCTGTTTCCAATAAATGAATTGTATATCAAAGCTCTAATATGAATGAAATTTTAGATTAGGCTTTTTAAACTGCAGAGAAGATTGGGTTAGGTTGTGGGTTTTTTTATTTCTCACTGGATAAATCAGAATTGGACTTAGCTATCTTTTAACTAAATTAGTAATCAAAGTGGATTTTGAATGTGTTCAGTGTTTGTGATCATAACTGGACTTTGTTGTTGCCCTGGTATTCCTATTGCTTAGTGTATTGTTCAGCTGTCGACTTAATTTACCACACTGCTCTCTTGTTAAAGCATGTGTAACCAAAAGGTGAACAAAAATTGTGGTGGTTGCTTTTTAGAAAGATCCTAAGTCTCTGAGGCACATTTTCTGTGGCATAGGACTGGGCCCCTAAATCCATCTTTGTATAATTTCATCAGAAACCAGTGAGAGAACAAAGTCAAGTTTTACATTTTGCTATTTGTTTGATGCAAGCTGTCAAGTAACTGGGAATAGGAAAGAATCTACATTTTGAGACCATCTGCATGGGTTCTTTTGTCTGAAACTGACGAGGTCATGGCAGATGGTGAGATCACAAAGTTTGGCTTCTTGAGCTTGACAGAATGTGTTTATAAAGCTGGAAGAATACCAACTATTTTTACTGGCATAGAGGTTGGTGACAAGACTATAGTAGAGTTTTTTGGATAAAATCTGGATCACTGAACTTGACACAACTTAATCTTTGAGAAATTATCAGTAATTCATTTCACTAATAAAATTATCTCTAAGCAAACTAAATATGCTTGGCAATTGCATCTCTTTCTAGCTATCTGTATATCAGATCAGAAAGGCTTTTGAATTTCACAGAAATCAAGTTGCCCATCGAATACAGAAATATTTCACTTGAGGTGAAAGCACATCCATCCATCCTCCTTGCATAGGATCCAAGACTTCATACTTGGAATAGCGGGGGTAAGAGGTCAATGGTGGGGCTGAAGCAGGGGTTAGGAAGAGAATGAGCACCTCCATCCTAAATTTTAACACACGATGTAGGAATACAGTATAGTCTCTCCATTACTGTGGTTGTAGTCTCATGACTACAGCCTCTCCATAGTTTATGCAGGAGTCATTTGGAATCATTGTACCTGCACAGTCACAGATCCAGTAGTTCTTCGAGTGATTGCTCGTGTGCATTCTACAATAGGTGTGCGTGCTCGCCACGTGCACCGGTGTCGGAAGTTTTCCCCATAGCAGTACCCGTAGGGGAGCGCCCCTAGTTGTGACGTTGTGCAGTCTATATGGTTTTGTAAAAACATAAGTGAATATAATGTAATTGGAATAGTTTTATAAAA
Organism: Platysternon megacephalum; assembly: GCA_003942145.1. NCBI lineage: Eukaryota > Metazoa > Chordata > Testudines > Platysternidae > Platysternon > Platysternon megacephalum. The sequence continues at coordinate 1,029,389 of QXTE01000238.1, read as the reverse complement.
ACATAAGTGAGTATAATGTAACTGGAATATGCTTCATGCAAAAGGTATCATCACAGAGCTTATAATCTACTGAGTGTGATCATCCTATTTGTATAAATGTACCACTCTTGTATCTAAAACTTGAAATATAACTCTGAGGGCCTATTGTAATTATGCAAAGTGTGGGCCATTAATGGTGGTTTGGAATCTTAATGGCTCCCATCAACCAGGACAATTGACTGGGGCTCTGTTTGCAAGCAAGCCTTCCTGTAAGTCAGGCTGGGAGGAATGAAGGCTTGGGGTCTTGCAGTGACATGTGATCATGTCACCTGAACTGGAATCCATCTTTAACCTGGTGCTTTTCCAGTGAGGGGGGGTGGAAATCCAGAGGGACAAAGGATTCCCGCCTTATGCAAAAGATATATAAAGGGGTGGAAGAGAACAGAGAGAGGAGAGGAGCCATCATGAAGAATCCCCTAGCTATCACCTGAGCTGGAACAAGAGCTGTACCAGGGGAAAGAATTGTGCCCAGGCCTGGAAGGTGTCCAGTCTGAGAAAAAACTTACTGAAGCATCTCTGAGGGTGAGATTATCTGTATTCAGTTTGATTAGACATAGATTTGCGCATTTTATTTTATTTTGCTTGGTAACTTACTTTGTTCTGTCTGTTACTACTTGGAATCACTTAAATCCTACTTTCTGTATTTAATAAAATCACTTTCTACTTATTAATTAACTCAGAGTATGTATTAATACCTGGGGGAGCAAACAGCTGTGCATATCTCTCTATCAGTGTTATAGAGGGTGAACAATTTATGAGGTTACCCTGCATAAGCTTTATACAGGGTAAAACGGATTTATTTGGGTTTAGATCCCATTGGGAATTGGGCATCTGAGTGCTAAAGGCAAGCACACTTCTGGGAGCTGTTTTCAGGTAAACCTGCAGCTTTGGGGCAGGTAATTCAGACCCTGAGTCTGTGCTGGAGCAGATGGGTGTGTCTGGCTTCACCAAGACAGGGAGCTGAAGCCACTGAGCTGGCAGGGAGAACAGGAACAGAGACAGCCTTTGCACATTGGGTGGCAGCTCCCAAGGGGGTTTCTGTGATCCAACCCGTCACACTAGTAACCCCTGGAGTGGCACCACCATGGCATGGTATAAGGGGCGCTGCGTGCTCCCCCCCACCCTCAGTTCGTTCTTGCCACCAGTGAAGCTGCTTCGGAACTGCTGTGCTCCAGCTCTCCGCTGTATCTTTCCCTGTTTGGACTGTCATTTAGTTTGTAGATAGTTAGTACATGTAGTCTAAAAAATAAATTAAAAAAAAATTATTATATAGATAGAGTAGAAGAACTGCACCCGGGTCAGGGCATGCCCCAGGCTTTAAGTCGTGCAACACTTGTAAACGGCCTATGCCCATAAGTGACCTGCACACTAGCTGCTTACACTGTCTTGGGGAAACCCATGTCAGCGACCGCTGCAAAATTTGCAGATCATTTAAGCCCCAGACTAAGGAGGAGTGGGATATACGGCTCTGAGCCATATTGATGGAGTCGGCCCTGACCCTGACACCATTATGCCGCTCTGAGTCAGCACTGAGATCTGTAGCATTGGTGCTACACCAGCATCACCAGCCGGTACTGCTCCCCATCCACGGGACACTCTAAGAAGACGAAGAAGCGATCTTCTCCATCAAGGGTGGGGGCGAGACTAGACCCGTGTTGGGCAACTCTCGATCCCCCTGTACTTGAATTGGAGGCCGCGAGGCAGAGTGGAGTAGCCCAGCCCACTCCGAGCTGACCTCCCCGGACGCCAGTGGCCACATACGGGTGCCCTTCACGCCGGAGGCCCTGCAGGCAGCTTGAGATGTAATGTCTCTCCTGTTACCAGCTACACCGACCCCAGTGGCCCCCGGTCCAGAGGCAAGCCGGTGCTCGGACCGCCACAGTCACCACCCGGGCGGTACCGCTTGCAGTCGAGGGAAGGTTCCCGGTGCCGCTCTCCGCAGAGTGACCATGCAGCTCGCACCCGTCTCTGTCGACCCCCACCCGATTGCCTGGGTGCCAAGCAGCAGGGAATCAAGGCACCACTCCGCATCGAGGGAGTGCAGGCCCCGCCGGTACTGGGACCGACTGCACCGGAGGTCGCCAACTCAGAGAAGCCACCGTAGCCCCTTGCAGTACCGACATCGACGCCGCTCAAGCTCTTCACCCCCGGTCGAGGTCCCCAGCACGGCACTGCTCCCGCAGCCCCAGGCGTAGATCACTGGAAACCGGCCGTTGCGATCTGCCCGACGGAGCCGTTCGCGGAGCAGACGTTACGGATGGTACTCCCGCTCCTCTACACCGGACTCGAGGTCTCGAGCCCAGCACCGCTCATGATGACGCTACTCGTCCCCATCCCGGGATAGTGTTCGTTTGTAAACCAGCCCAACCTCCACTCGGAGCCGGCAGTCAGCGGACCAGATGAGTCCGGTGGGGCAGCCTGCCCCGACGGTGCCACAGCAAATGCAGTGGCACCAGGCTCTCTGGCCAGCGCCCTGGTACCAATGGACCTCATGGGCCACGACGCAGCCCCCGGTGGTGGTCTGGGGCCTCGGACAGACCGTTGGCCTCCCTCTCTCAACCCCCCAGGAAGGGGTCAGCAGAGCGCTCTTCCCCAGCCCCACGCTCAGAAAGAGACCAAGTGCTGCGAACTGCGGCACTGGTGGGAACGCAGAGCACCGCACCTCCATCTTCATCCTCCCCTGATGAGGCCATCACGGCGCCTCCTCTTCCTTTTTCCCAGGAAGACACACAAGCCCACCAAGAGCTCCTGAAAAGGGTGGCCTCAAGCCTCAATTTACAGGCTGAAGAGGTGGAGGAGCCTTCGGACTCCTTCTTTGATGTCCTCTCAGCCACAGCGCCGGCCAGGGTGGCCCTCCCTCTCCAGGAAGGGGTGGCAAAAATCTCCACTGCCCTGTGGCAGACCCTGTCTTCCTTGCCCCCATTTCTAAGAGGGCAGAGCGGAAGTATTTCGTGCCCGCCAAGGGGCATGAATATCTCTATACCCACCCCACCCCCAACTCCCTGGTGGTCAAGGCAGTCAACCACAAGGAATGTCAAGGCCAAACCGCTCCCACCCCTAAGAATAAGGACTCGAGGAGGCTGGACTTGTTTGGGAGAAAGCTTTATTCTTCTTCCAGCTGAGGGTGGCGAACCACCAAGCCCTGCTGGGCAGATATGATTTTAACTTGTGGGGCTCAATGCCAAAGTTTACGGACTCCCTCCCGGAGCCTGATAGGAAGGTGTATAAGGCCCTGGTGGAGGAGGGCACCACTGCTGCCAGAGCAGCCCTTCATGCAGCCTCGGACGCAGCGGACATGGAGCAATAACTATGGCCTTTGCGGTGTCCAGGCGGAGGGCATCGTGGCTCCTCTTGTCCGGGTTGTCCAACGAGGCACAGAGCTCCCTGCAGGACCTCCCCTTCAATGGCAAGGCCCTGTTCGCGGAGGAAATAGACGTGAAATTACACGGTCTCAAGGACTCTCACACGACCTTAAAGATTCTTGGTCCCTATGTCCCAACCCCGGCCAGGACCAAGTTCAAACCTCGGCAGCCCCAAGCCAAGCCACCCACTCCCGATACGAACCTTCTTATAAAAAATCCAGAGACTATAAGAAGCGTTCACAGCAGCAGTCTCGGCCTGCCCCCCAGCCTGGCCCCTCTAAGGGCAAACAGGCAGGTAAGCACCAATTTTGATGGGACGCCCAGGGACAACTTACCAGTCTGCACAGGGATCCGCCCAACCTACCCTTCTCCAACCGTCTCTGCACTTTCCTCCCGGAGTGGTCGCTACTGACCTTGGACCGATGGGTCCTCAACACCATCTACCGGGGCTATACCCTCCAATCTCTCTCTACCCCGCCTACCCACCCTCCCTCCCCGTCCTCCTTCAGAGACCCCTCTCACGAGAGCCTACTTGAGCAAGAGGTGAGGCGGCTCCTGCACCTGGAAGTGGTGGAGGTGGTGCCTGCGGAGTTCAGATACAAAGGATACTACTCCTGCTATTTCCTTATCCCGAAGGCCAAAGGGGGCCTCAGGCTCATCCTGGACCTGCGAGGCCTAAACCAGTACATGGTAAAACTCAAGTTCTGCATGGTCTCCCTGGCTTCCATCATCCCTCCCTGGATCCCAGAGACTGGTACACCGCCCTCGATCTCTAGGATACGTATTTCCACATTCACATATTCAAGGGTCTCAGGCGTTTCCTCCGCTTCACGGTAGGACAGGAGCACTACCAGTTCACCGTCCTTCCGTTTGGCCTCTCAACAGCACCCAGAGTCTTCACAAAGTATATGTCTGTGCTGGCGGCCTACCTCAGGTGTCGGGGGGGGTCCAGATCTTCCCCTACCTCGACGACTGGCTGGTCAAAGGCAGCTCCAGGTCACAGGTACAGGACCACGTAACACTCCTCCTGTCCACATGCACCACTCTGGGGCTGCTGGTAAACAACAGCAAATCCATGTTGGTACCGGTACAACGAATAGAGTTCATTGGCGTGATTCTTGACGCGACATCCGCCAGAGCTTCCCTCCCGCCGGACAGGTTTGAAACCTTGAGGGATCTCATCAGGGCGATCACGAGGTTTCCCGTGACAACTGCCAGGGCATGCCTCCAACTCTGGGGTCACATGGCAGCATGCACGTATGTGGTATGCCATGCCAGGCTCAGAATGCTGCCCCTTCAGCTCTGGCTGACCTTGACGTTCTCTCAGTCCAGAGACAGACTGGACAAAATCCTCACTGTACCTGAGTCCATACTAGCCTCCCTCCATTGGTGGTCCGCCCCGGAGAACATTCTCCGAGGGGTCCCATTTAGGAGCTGCTCCCCAACTATAGAGTTGGTGTCTGATGTGTCGGACTTGGGGTGGGGAGCCCATGTGGGAGACCTCCAGACCCAAGGCCTGTGGTCCGCGCAGGAACTAGGCCTGCATATAAACATCAAAGAACTCCGAGCGGTCCATCTGGCCTGCGTGGCCTTTCGCTCATGCCTTACGGGCAGGGTAGTCTGAGTTCTCACGGACAACATGGCCTTGATGTTCTATATCAGGGGTCGGCAACCTTTCAGAAGTGGTGTGCCGAGTCTTCATTTATTCACTCTAATTTAAGGTTTCGCATGCCAGTAATGCATTTTAACGTTTTTAGAAGGGCTCTTTCTATGTCTATAATATATAACTAAACTTTTGTATGTAAACTAAATAAGGTTTTTAAAATGTTTAAGAAGCTTCATTTAAAATGAAATTAAAATGCAGAGCCCCCTGGACCGGTGGCCAGGACCCGGGCAGTGTGAGTGCCACTGAAAATCAGCTCGCGTGCCGCCTTCGGCACCCGTGCCATAGGTTGCCTACCCCTGTTCTGTATCAACAAGCAAGGCAGGGCCCGCTCCTCTGCCAGGAAGCCCTCCGGCTGTGGGACTTCTGCATCACCCACAATATCAACTTGGAAGCCCACCACTTACTGAGTATCTGGAACTCTTGAGCAGATCGCCTGAGCCAGGACTTCTCCTCCCAGCATGAGTGGTTGCTACATCTGCGGGTGGCTCACATGATCTTCCAAACGTGGGGCACTCCCCAAGTGGACCTCTTCGTGACCTGGCAGAACCGCCGGTGCCCCCGGTTCTGCTCCAGGAGGGGCCTGGGCAAGGGCGTGATTACCGATGCCTTCCTTCTGTCCTGGTCGGGTCAGCTGCTATATTCCTTTCCCCCAATTCTACTGATCAGCAAGGTCCTGGAAAAAATCAAGACGGACAAGGCTCGCGTCCTCATGATTGCCCCGGCATGGCCCAGACAACACTGGTACAGGATTCTTACGAACCTGTCCATTACTCACCCGTGGCTGCTACCAACCCACCCAGATCTTCTCTCTCAGGACCAAGGTCGCCGCCTCCTCCCCAACCTTGCAGCCCTCCACTTCACGGCGTGGTTGCTCAATGGTTAGGCCAAGAGGAAAGGACCTGCACGGAGGGTGTCCAGCAAGTCGTCCTGGAAAGCAGGAGGCCCTCCACATGTTAGGCGTACCTGGCAAAATGGTCAAGGTTCTCGGTGGGCCGCCAATTGCGGTGTCCCACCAGTGGCTGCCCCACTCCAGCTTATACTGGATTATCTCCTTCATCTCAGACCCCAAGGCCTAGCACCCTCCTCCGTCAAAGTGCATCTGGCAGCCATACCACCCTTCCACCCGCCCGTCCAGGGCCACACAGTATTTTCTCACGCCATGACCGGTTGATTTCTTAAGGGCTTGGATCGCCTCTTTCCTTATGTTAGGCCCCCGGTTCCACAGTGGGACCTGAACTTGGTTCTGGCCAGGCTGACAGGGCCTCCATTTGAGCTGCTTGCCACATGCTCCTGGTCCCACCTTTCATGGAAAGTAGCCTTCCTTGTGGCAATCACGTCTGCTAGGAGGGTCTCGGAGCTCCGGGCCCTGACCTCCGAACCCCCGTATATGGTATTTCATAAAGATAAGGTCCAGCCCCGCCCACACCCTTCGTTCCTCCCCAAGTTGGTCTCCGCCTATCATATGAGCCAGGACATTTTCCTTTCGTTGCTCTGTCCCAAGCCTCACGCGTCTAGTGAGGAGCGCCGCCTCCACATGCTACATGTGAGACAGGCCCTGGCTTTTTACCTGGAACAAACAAAACCATTCAGGAAGTCTTCTCAGCTGTTCATTGCCATGGCCGAACGCATGAAAGGTCGGCCGATCTCCACTCAGCAGCTCTCCAGCCGGATCACTTAATGTATCCGTACTTGTTATGACCAGGCGGGAGTTCCCCCGCCTCCAATTGTGAGAGTGCCCTCGACAAGGGCGCGAGCCTTGTCGGCCGCCTTTCTGGCTCCCGTCCCTATTCAGGACATTTGTAGGGCTGCTACATGGTCATAGGTCCACGCGTTCACCTCGCACTATGCGATCGTTTCCCAGACCAGGGAGGACGCTGGGTTCAGCAGGGCAGTGCTCCGTCTAAGTGTCTGTGAACTCCTACCCACCTCCATCAGATATAGTTTGGGAATCACCTATTGTGGAATGCACATGAGCAATCACTCGAAGGAGAAAAGACAGTTACCTTTTCCATAACTGGTGTTCTTCAAGATGTGTTGCTCATGTCCATTCCACATCCCACCCTCCTGCCCCACTGTTGGAGCTTTCTGGCAAGAAGGAACTGAGGGTGGTGGGAGTGCACAGCACCCCTTATACCGCGCCATGGTGGCGCCACTCCAGGGGTTGCTAAGGCGCTCCCCTACTGGTTCTGCTAGGGGAAAAACTTCCGGCACCAGTGCACGTGGCGAGCACGCTACACCTATTATGGAATGGACATGAGCAACACATCTCGAAGAACATCAGTTACGGAAAAGGTAACTGTCTTTTCCACCTCCAAACTGTCACCAATGATCTTCTCTTTATTGTCCTATGAGGCCTTTGCAGAGCCCACACTTTGCAGTGGGCGGAGTGTATAAAGGTGCTCTGACATGGCAGTTTTGTTTTTATGTATGCAGCCATCCCCTTCTTCCCCAAAACAACAACATATATCTAATACAAGTTCATGGTTCAGAGGACTTTGGATCGATCCTTTGCATTTGGGTTGAAATTTATCCCTGATGAAGAAATTACTGAATTTTAAATTAGAGTTTCGTACAGACTCCAAACATATAGGAATAAAATGTAGAAAGATGTCCACATTAGTTCTTAGTTTAGTAGACCCACTTGTTTACCCATCGTATTTAGTTATGAAGTGAACTTAGTAATGTTTTTGCCATGTTTGTTTCTAAATCTTCTCATAATTTGAGCTGTGATTTAAAATTTAATATGCCAGCATTCTGAATTGTTGATTGTAAGGGACTATCACTGATCAACACAAATTTTTGGTTTCAAAAATTTTGTGCTAAACTGATCATATTAAATGCTGTTTGTGTTCTGTTACATCACCACAAAGGCTGTTTTCCTTTTATTTACAAAGTTAATTGTCTATTAGAGTACCAGTGGTTGTGGTGCTATTTTGGCAGGAAATCTAAGTTGGAGTCATTACTGATATTAAATGACTCCCAATATCAAATCAAGTCTGAGATTTCCCTTATTTTAAAATGAAGCACTTAAACAATAGGTCTATGTATATACATATTCCTTTTCTTGAGTTACAATTGATACCTTATATTGTTTAAGCCAGGTAACTTTTAAAAATCTAGATTTATTTTTCATCATTTATACTGATTACTCGTTGCTTTTCTCTCAACTTGAGCAGTGAAAATAGACTAGTTTATTTTTGTTGCTTTCAATTCCTGGATTTGGTGCACTAGCACATGGCTGAAGCATTTGTGTTGCAAATACTACAAGGGAATGTTTGTTAAACTGTTGGAATTAATGTGTATTAAATGGCCAAAAAACGTCATTAATGCAGAGTTAAGGTTGCCTGGTGATAGCTTGTGCCCTTTAAGAATATTGAATTCAGCAAAATTCAAACTTCTAAAAACGAGGAAGTACAGTGTTAGGGTAAATGCCATACAACCTTAACTGTGCCCCCTTGAAGCTGGCAGTAGCCTTTGGGAATTATGTGCCTGCTCTCAGCTGCATTCACTGAGTTAGGTGTAGCTGTATTGAATGGTGGAGGAATAAACTGGCGTAGCTTGGAAGAGCTGTGATTGTGATAGGTGATCCGGGATTCGCCTGAAGAATGTCATAGAACTGTGATGATTGTGATATGAGGAAATCTGGGTCTGAGTGGGTCCCCGTCTCCCCTGATGTGTGTTATCAAAGCAAAGATGTGCACGTGTACCTTGAGGGTCCAGGCTGCATCATTTCAATACAGAATTGTGTAGATAGTGTTCGTACCAAGGCACTGGGATCTTCTTGCCATGAGTATTGTCAATAATGAGGTGGGATATGAGAAAAGTATGTGGATTTAGTGATGGGTTGGGGGAAAGTATAGGTTCAGGTGATATCAGTAAAAAGTAAAACAGTATAAAGTAGTTAAATTGTATGAGTGTGGTATTCCGTTGGGGGAGTAGACTAAGGGTACAGTACGAAATTATTTTGAAATTATTCTATTTGTATTTTTGGAAGCGATTTTATACATTTGGTCTTGTGTGTCCCCACTAAAGCGCGAGAATTTGGCGGAGTGCGTCCACAGTACCGAGGCTAGCATCGAATGTCGGAGCAGTGCACTGTGGGTAGCTATCCCACAGTTCACGCAGTCCCCGCCGCCCATTGGAATTCTGGGTTAAACTCCGAGTGCATGATGGGGAAAAAACATTCTCGCCGGTGTTTCTGGGTGTGTGTTGTCAGTCGTTCCTCCCTCCATGAAAGCTATGGCAGACAATCGTTTCGCGCCTTTTTAGCGTGCAGGCGCCATACTGCTTTCAGCAGATGGTGCAGTACGGTGCACCGCTTCTCTCCTGGTACTATGAATCCACCTCGCATTTCCTCTCGTCTTTCTATGGCAGGCCTGCACAACATGCGGCCCGCGTGGGCTCACTGTGCAGCCCGCGGGGGGGTGAGTAGGCAAGCCAACGGCCGGCTGGCTGGCTGGCCAGTTGGCTGGCCGGCGGGTGGGTGGGGTGGTGAAGGGGCCAGTGTCAGGCTGTACTGTGGAGAGTGAGGGTGAGCCAGTGGCAGGAGGCGGGGGCAGCAGCAGAAGGTAAGAGGCCAGGCAAGTGAGCTGGCGACGGGGGAGAGGGGCGGGGGCAGGTGAACCGGAAGGGGGGGGCTGAGGAGGCGAGCGGGGGGGCAAGTGAGCTGGTGGTGGGGGAGGAGGGCAGGTGAGACGACGGGGGAGGGGCAGGCAGGTGAGCCGGAGGGGGGGCTGAGGAGGCGAGCGGGGGGGGGGGGGGCAGGCGAGCCGGTGGCAGGCGAGGGGTGGCTGAAGAGGCGAGCGGGCGGGGGTCAGTGGTGGTGGGGCAATTGGGAGAGGGAAATGGCAGAATGCCCCTGACGGTCCCAAATGTTCAAGTAACTGCCCCAGGGTGGTAAAGAAAACTGGGTCATTAAGGCTTGACAGCCTCTGGGGGAAATCACTGCTAATCCCAGGACCAGACAGGCTGCTGTGTTTGGATCAGGGGTTCATGTGGCTGTCGTCACTGCAGGAACTGCTTCCATGGAAAAGCCACGTTAGGAGGACCCTTAAATGTATATTTAACTTCTTTCTATCTCGCAGTCAGAAGAAGCTGGCCCCATGTGCACACACCCAGCTCTCTGGACTCAATCCCACCACACTTTGGGAACCTGTGTCCCCAGCAGTGCAAAGGCAAAGTGAGGACAGGATCAAATCAAATGTCCATCCCCGCGTTAGAGAAGAGAGAACTATGACATACTGCACATAAATCCGAACCGCTTCGCTAGCTGAAGAGTTAAGCTGTAAATTTTAGAGGAGCCCAGTTAAAAGCCAATCTCACTTACAAATACTCGACAGCTTCCCTAAAAACCCAAAGGCAGGACAGTCTAGAAATGAACAGTTCAGGGATCCAACCCCACAGCCATATCATTCTTCCCTGTTCCTCACCATCCCGCCTGCCCTGCCCCCAAGAATCCTAGCCACATCCCACCCAATCCAGGCCCCCACCTCTTCTTCTGCAGAGCAGCCCTTGCTTCAGAGCCAGGACTCAGCAGAAGGGCAGTTTAAATAATTTATAGAGTCAATGTTATAAACATGACACAGGTCTTTGTGATCCCCCAGCTCTCCCCCAGTAACACCCAGAGGCCCCCGTCCGACTCAGCCAGACACTTGGTGTTTGGGGCCAAGTCATTTTGGGGGTAGGAAGCTAGGAAAATGTTCAGAAAGGGAATGATGGATATTTGTGAAATACCTTAATTGCAAAACCCCTTTTCTGAAGGTTACCAAACCTCCCAGACAAATCCTACCTGGCCTAGGAGAGCTCAGGGGATCTGGTAATATTTTGGAGAAGTTACACGGAAGTTAAAAATGGATCTAAGTTGTAAGTTAGGATCAGTCTGAACTATGGAGTGGCTACCACTGGCCCATTACATGTGGGTGAGCGAGCAGCATTGGGCCTGATCTGGTCTGGCTCCCATCCCCTCTCCAAGGGTTGCAGCTGTCCAGTGGTGCTTGCCTTCCATGCCTTCCTCATTCACACCTCATTCATTGAACAGGGCAATCGATTACAAAGTGAGGGGAAGATCTTATTCTACTTCTAGCAAAAAGACATTTTTCTTTTACCTTAATTATACTACCTCAGGGGCCCGCTATAACATATTACCAAGGTTCAATACAAAGTCATATAAAAGTTATACAATAATGCATAATGCAGATATTTATCTACAACTGCATTGATTGACTGCTGTGTGCAGTAACATAGTGACCCCTGGGTCTTTGAATGAGGCTTTATACTTGAGGGGGCAAGGGGGCGAGCGGTGAGTCGGAGGCGAGCGGGTGGGCAAGCGGCAGGTGGGCAAAGAGGCAAGCAGTGAGCCAGCAGGGATCCTAGGGGCGGGCATGGGGGTTTCTGGCAGGGGAAGGAGGAGGTGAAAGGAGGCGAGTGGTGGGTGGGGGACTGACTAGGAGGGATGCAGCAAGCCAGCGGGGGAGCTAGGGGGTGAAGAGGGGTGTAATGGTGGGGTCAAGCGGGGAGGGGGTGGGTCCTATTTTACTGCTGTGATCTGGTCACCCTATGCACGCCGTTTCTTTCCCCCTCTACACTACAGGCTTCCACACCCTGTCAGTGCCTTCCTAGTGTGCCATATATACAATTGTTTGCTTTAACTGAAAAATTCTTAATAAAGTATCCCCCTCCTCCCCCCCCCCCCCAACAACCTTCCTTTTCGGCCCACAGCTGTTTCGGCGGGGCGGCGCTGGGGAAGGAGGGTTTGTTTCCACGGGGCGGGTGGTGCTGGGGGGTGGTGTTGTTTTTCAGGGGGCTGGCGAGGGGTGTGTTTCGGCGGCGCTGGTGGGGGGGTTCTGGCCCTCAGCTGTTTTCTTTGGAGTAATATGGCCCTCGCCGCTTTACAAGTTGTGCAGGCCTGTTCTATGGAATCTCTATAAGTATCTACTCTTTCTCTTCCTCATCGACCGCTTCCGCTGCCAACTCTGCTTGGCCATTGTGAACTGAGCAGCACAGGTTCCGCCGCCCCCTCTGCTCTCCCGCTCTTGCCACGCTACCGAGCTTCTCCATGTTGTCTGTCCTGGGCTCCCGCCTCCGTGAAAGCTACAGAAGACAACCATTTCCCGCTTTTTTTCGGCTATCGTGAACCGAACAGCACATCTTCCGCTGCCACTCTGCTCTCCTACGTTTCATGCCCTTTTTCCAGGATTACCCTTGCAGGCGCCATAGCGCGGCAAGCATGGAGCCCACTCAGATCTCCGCTGCAGTTTTGACCATTGTAAATAACTCGCACGTTATCCAGCAGTATGTGCAGTACCTGCAAAACCGGGCAAGGAAGCGACGACAGCGCGATTACTATACTGATGAGGACATGGACACAGACGTTCCTAGAAGCCCAGCATGTGGCGATTGGGAGATCATGGACCCGGCGTTGGGCCAGGTTCATGCCGTGGAACACTGATTCTGGGCCCGGGAAACAAGCGCAGACTGGTGGGACCGCATAGTGTTGCAGGTATGGGATGATTCCCAGTGGCTGCGAAACTTTTTTGTATGCGTAGGACCACTTTCATGGAACTTTGTGATTTGCTGTCCCCTGCCTTGAAGCGCAAAGATTCCAAAATGAGAGCAGCCCTCACGGTTAAGAAGCGAGTGGCCATAGCCCTGTGGAAGCTTGCAACGCCCGACGGCTACCGGTCAGTCGGGAATCAGTTTGGAGTGGGCAAATCTATTGAGGGCTGCTGTGCTGCAAGTAGCCAGTGCAATCATTGACCAGCTGCTATCAAGGATAGTGACCATGGGAAATATGCAGACCATTGCAGATGGCTTTAATGCGATGGGGTTCCCTAACTGCGGTGGGGTGATAGACAGAATGCATATCCCTATTTTGGCCCCGGAACACTGGGGCGGCCAGTAAGTAAACCGCAAGGGGTACTTTTCCATGGTGTTGCAAACACTGGTGGATCACAAGGGACGTTTCACCAACATCAACGTGGGATGGCCGGGAAAGGTGCATGACGCTCGCATCTTCAGGAGCTCTGGTCTGTTTGAACAGCTGCAGGAGGGGACTTACTTCCCAGACCAGAAAATTACTGTTGGGGATGTTGAAATGCCTATAGTTATCCTCGGGGACCCAGCCTACCCCTTAATGCCATGGCTCATGAAGCCGTACACAGACACCCTGGACAGTAGTAAGGAGCAGTTCAGCTATAGGCTGAGCAAGTGCAGAATGGTGGTAGAATGGGCTTTTGGATGTTTGAAAGCGCACTGGTGCAGTTTACTGACTCGGTTAGACCTCAGCACAACCAATATTCCAATTGTAATTGCTGCTTGTTGTGTGCTCCACAATATCTGTGAGAGTAAGGGGGAGACATTTATGGCGGGGTGGGAGGTTGAGGCAACTCACCTGGCTGACAATTTCGCACAGCCAGACAAGAGGGTGATTAGAAGAGCGCAGCAGGGCGTGCTGCGCATCAGAGAAGCTTTGAAAGCCAGTTTCGTGACTGGCCAGGGTACGGTGTGACAGTTGTTTGTTTCTCTTGAAGTTAATTTTTTGTTATCAGGTCCCTTCCCCCCAAAATCCCAGCTCAAATGGAGGAGCAGGGAAAGGGCTTCACATCCCCCAGGAGCGCAAGGTCCCCCAGATACCAAGAAACACAAGGCGCAGAGCTCAGAACCCTGTAGAGGGAGGGGTGGGGCCAGTGATGAGCTGCCAAAATATTAACAACCGGTTCCCTCCTCCTCACCCCATGAGAGGGTCATGCCACTCCCGCCCCCGGGACTCCTGCCCCATCCAACACCCCATGTTCCTTGACAGCCCCCCCCGGGACCCCCGCCCCATCCACCCCCCTTCCCTGTCCCCTGACTGCCCCCCGCCGACCCATCCAACCCCTCCTCTCATTCCTGATGGCCCCCTGGGACCCCTGCCCCATCCAACCACCCCTTCTCTCTGTCCCCCGACTACCCCCCCACCCCCCCCCCCACCCCCCCCCCTCCCCCTGCCCCCCCCCCCCCCCACCCCCCTCCCCCCCCCCTCCCCGGCCCCCCCGCCCCCACCCACCCCCTGCGTCCTCCTGACTGCCCCCCCGGGACCCTTTCCCCCACTCAATCCCCCCCTTCCCCGCCCCCTCCCCCCCCCCGCCCCCCCCTGCCCCATCCACCCCCTGCTCCTTCCTGACTGCCCCCCCGGGACCCTTGCCCCCATTCAATCCCCCTGTTCCCTCCCCTCTGACCGCCCCGACCCTAATCCACCCCCCCAACTCCCCTGCCCTCTATCCAACACCCCCTCCCTGCCCCCTTACCGCGCTGCCTGGAGGCGCTCAGCCGGGGGCCGCGGGGCCCGGATCGGGGCCGGGCCTGGGTCGGAACCACACTGCCCGGCCGGTCTTGGCCGGAGCCGCACCTCCCGGCCGGTCGGGGCCAGGGTGGGCCGGAGCCGCGCCGTTCGGGGTCGGGGTCCGGGCTGGAGCTGTGCGGCGCCTGGAGCCCTCCTTGCACCCCCGCCCCAGCTCACCTGCGGGAAGCCGCTGCTTCCTTCTCAGCCCTTCCAGGATTTGCGGGAAGCCGGGGAGCGGGAGGAGAAGCCGGGGGAGCGTTCAGGGGAGGAGGTGGAGCGAGGTGAGCTGGGGCCGGGGGAAGGGCAGGGACAACCGGTTCTAAAAGGGCTTCTAAATTTAACAACCGGTTCCAGCTCACCACTGGATGGGGCTCCTCAGATCCCAGCCCACACAAGGGGATAATTCAGGGCTGACCAGCCCTCTATAAATCCCTGACTTCATCTGCCCCTCACATTCTCCCACCACTTCCCGATCCCTATCCCCTCCCCTTACCAACCATTCCCATTTATCTCCCTCTCCCTAATACCCCAAACCCACCTACTCAGAGATTCATAAATTCCATGGCCAGAAGGGACCATTGTGATCATGTAGTCTGATCTCCTGTATAACAGGCCATAGCACTTCCTCAAAATAATTTCTAGAGCAGCGGTTCTCAACCAGGGATCCGGGGCTCCCTGGGGGGCCACGAGCAGGTCTCAGAGGGTCCACTAAGCAGGGCTGATGTTAGAGACTCTGGGGCCCAGGGCAGAAAACCAAAGCCGTGCAGTGCTGAAACCTGGGGCCCAGAGTGCCGTTACCCAAGGCTGATGCCAAAACCTGAGCAACTTAGCTTCGCAGGGCCCCCTGTGGCACGGGACCCCAGGTAATTGCCCTGTTTGCTATCCCTTAACACTGGCCCTGGCTTTTATATGCAGAAAAACAGTTGTGGCACAGGTGGGCCGTGGAGTTTTTATAGAATATTGGGGTAGGCCTCAGAAAGACAAAGGTCGAGAACCCCTGTCCTAGAGCGTATCTTTTAGAAAAATATCCATTCTTGATTTTAAAATTGTCATTGATGGAGCCTTGGTAACTTGTTCCAATGATTAATTATTCTCATTGTTCAAAATATATACCTTATTTCCAGTCTAAATTTGTCTTGCTTCAAATTCCAGCATTGAATCATGTTATATCTTTTTCTGCTAGTTTGAAGAGCCCATTATTAAATAATTGTTCCCCATGTAGATACCTATAGACTGTAATCAAGTCACCACTTAACCTTCTGTGTTAAGGCAAATAGATTGAGCTCTTGGAGTCTGTCATCATAAGGCGTGTTTTCTAATCCTTTAATCATTCTTGTGGCTCTTCTGAGTCCTCTCCAATTTATCAACATCCTTCTTGATACAGAGGTAAAATAACATATCTGCTCCTCCTTGAGATTCCCCTGTTTATGCATCCCAGGATTGTACTAGCTCTTTTGGACACGGTATCACATATTAAAACAAAAAAAACTTCAAAAACAGACTCCAAAGAGAAACTGCTGAATTGGAATTAATTTGCAAATTGGATACCATCAAATTAGGTTTGAATAAAGACTGGGAGTGGATGGGCCATTACACAAGGTAAAACTATTTCTCCATGCTTATCTTCCCCCCCGCCCCCTACAGTTCCTTATATCTCCTTGTCAAGTGCTGGAAATGGGCCATTTTCATTACCACCACAAAGACCTTTTTTTTTTTTTTTTTTTTCCCCTCTCTCCTGCTGACAACTGATCACTCTCCTTATAATGTGTATGGTAAGATCCATTGTTTCATGTGTGTATATATATATCTTCCTTCTGTATTTTCCACTGCATGCATCCGATGAAGTGAGCTGTAGCCCACGAAAGCTTATGCTACAATAAATTTGTTAGTCTCTAAGGTGCCACAAGTACTCCTGTTCCTTTTTGCGGATACAGACTAACACGGCTATTACTCTGAAAGGTATCACATCAGGAGCTCATGGTCAGCTGATTATCCACCACAACCCCCAAATCTCTTTCAGAGTCACTGCTTCCAAGGGTAGAGTGCCCCATCGTGTGAGTGTGGCCTACATTCTTTGTTCCAAGATGCATATGTTTACATTTAGCCATATTAAAATGCATATTGTTTGCTTGCACCCAGTTTACCAAGAGATCCAGATCGCTTTGAATCAGTGACTTGTCCTCTTCATTACTGTATTTACCACTTCTCCAAATATTGTGTCATTCACAGACTTTATCAGTGATGATTTTGTGATTTCTTCCAGGTCATTGATGATGATGATAAATAGTGAGGGCCAAGAACTGATCCCTGCAGGACCCCACTGGAAACACACCCACTCTATGATGATTTCCCATTGACAGTTACATTTTAAGACCTATCCATTAGCCAACCTTTAATCCATTTAATGTATGTCATGTTAATTCTATATCATTCTATTTTTTTTTAATCCATTATCTTGCCTGGGATCAATGTCAGCCTGACAGGCCTGTAATTACCTGGATCATCCTGTTTACCCTTTTCAAACATTGGTACATTAGCTTTCTACCGGTCTTCTGGAACTTCCTTAGCACTCCAAGATTTTTAAAAATCAGCATTAGTGGTCCAGTGAGTTCCTCAGCCAGCTCTTTAAAAACTCTTGGATACAAAGTTATCTAGGCGTGCTGATTTAAAAATGTCTAACTTCAGTAGTTTCTGTTTAGTATCCTCCAGAGATACTAGTGGAATGGAAATAGTGTTATCACCATATGATGAGACTCTATCATCTGGTTTTTTTTTGCCAAATATATAACAGAAATATTTATTGAACATGTTTGCCTTTTCTGGATTATTATTGATAATGCTACCATTGCTATGTTGTATTAGACATGTCAGAATTCTTTTTGTTCTAAATATATTTGAAAAACTTCTCATTGTCTTTAACTCTGCTCTCCTTGTGTCCTTTGACTTCCCATATCAATTTTCTACAATTCCTAACTTCTGACGTCTATATTATATTAACTTCCCCTTTCTTCCATTTGTTATATATTATTTTTAATTTATTAATGGTTGACTTCACTTCCCCTCTAAACCAGGTATGTTTTTTTTTAACCATTATGGCCTTCTTCCTCAGTTGTGGGATGTTTTTAAATGATTCCCAATTATCATTCACATTTTTTTATTTAATTCTTCCTTCCAATTGATTTGGCTGATAATTGTTTTTAATTGGCCCTATTAAAGCACCAAATATATATATTACCAGTCTGGGCTTTATTCTGCTTGTGCATAATAAATGTGAGGAGTACTCTTGCGCTCCTAATCACCAATCCCCTCCCAATAAGTATTTTCGTTTCAAAAATAGTTTGTTCATTCTGAATATTCTGCTGTACTCACATTGTTCCTTTACAAACAAAACCCAGAACATCTCTCTCTCCTCCCCGCCCCGCCCCGCACACACACACACAAAATCTTGACGGGGCAGATTTTTACCGCAAAAAGAACAGGAGTACTTGTGGCACCTTAGAGACTAACAAATTTATTTGAGCATAAGCTTCTGCCCAGGATGGTTTCAAACTTCAAAGTTGCTAGTATCTATGAAACATACTTTATTTTTGTTTATTTCATTGTTTTCTCCTGGTGGCTGTATCTTGGGAACTACTTGCTCAAATTACCCCACATTTGGATCACTAACCCTACCATGCACACAGAAGATTTCAAAACAGTCTGTATAAGCGCACAGATTTTAGAGCCTGAAGAAGAATCATCCTTTAAACAGGAAGGGGTTCCCAACTTTAGCTAAAGCAGAGCTGGAATGCCATTATAATATGTGTAGGAAATTAGATGGAGGGAGAGGGGCTCTGCACATCCATCAGTAGCATAGCATACTCAGAAGTGTAAAGTGGCCCATTCATCTCAATGAGATGTTCTCATCTGAAAGAGAATACCCGATGGAAATAAAGGCAGCCTGAAACTATAGCTCCAAGATGTGTGAACTGCTCCACATCAGTGGATCTGACTCACATGGGGGAGGAGGGGAGAGAGACACACCCCCCCAGAAAGCCAATCCTCCCAACCTAGCTCACATGGGGGTCAGGGGTTTGGGGTCAGTCCCACATAGATGGGCAGGGTCCCCCAGATCCTGGTGGACACACAGTGGGGCAGGGTGTGGGCTTCAGACACCTGAGAAGGGCAAGCCTCTTCCAGAACCTGGCTCTCATGGCAGGAGGCTGGGGGGCGCAGGGAAAAGCTGATTGCCACAGATTAGCAGCGTATCTCAGAGCCTTGCATGCACATGGAGTAGGGAGATGGGCACAAGACCCCCCTAGAATCTGGCTCACATGGTGGGCTGGGAAGGGAGTTAGACCCTGGTAGATGAGCTGGAGGCCCCCAGATTGTGGCACACACGAGGGTAATTTGGGTTGACAGGTGCCCTTGTCCGTTCTCCCCCACACCCTCGTATCCCTCTTCCCAATGTCCCACCCGTTCCTTCCCACTCCCCCATGTCACTATCCCCTCCCCATCACCTCATTCCCCAACTCCCTTCCCCCTTTTCTCACCCATCCTTCCACCCAATCACCCTCCGCCCAGCAAGTATTTGCTTGTATAGTTTTTCTTTTCAAAAAGTGGTTCCAGTGCCTTCTGAATACTCATCTGCTATTCAGATTAAATTTCTGTAAAATAAATTAATTTTAAAAACCCAGCCATTTGGCAGAGGCAGGTTGGAGCATTATCCCTGCCTTTTTTTATCTTCAGATTTCTGCACTAAATTGTTTTGAATTAGGAGTGCCTGGGGTGGTGCTTAGATCCAATGACTATAACATATCCTCAGTTAGCTTCTCTCTCTGCACATGATCAGTGTAATCGATTAGGCATGTAAGCCTGAGGCCTTGTCTACACTGCCACTTTACAGTGCTGCAACTTTCTCACTCAGGGGTGTGAAAAACACCCCCCTGAGCGCTGCAAGTTTCAGCGCTGTAAAGTGGCAGTGCAGACAGTGCACCAGCACTGGGAGCCGCACTCTCGCGCTGGTAGCTACTCCTCGTGGGGGCTGGTTTTTTTACAGAGCTGGGAGAGCTCTCTCTCAGCGCTGGTGCCGCAACTACACAGCCATGGCAGCGTGCTGCGGCAGCGCTTTAATGTTGCTAGTGAAGACATACCCTTAGAGTGCATAACTGGAGAAGCAAACTCTTTTTCAAATAACATTTTAATTTGATTACCCCCCCCCCCCCCCCCCCCCCCCCCCGGAGCGCTGGTGGGTGCCATGTACTCAGTTGTGGTGACCTTGGTGCGATGATCTGAGCGCTAGTTTGATCTCAAATTTGGATCACTGACCATACACCACGACCCCATGTGGTGCACCAAATTTTAAGGGCATCTGATTAACAGTATGGATTTTAGAGCACTTAGAACAGCTGAGCTTTATACAGGAATTTGGTCCGAACCTTAACTATAGCAGAGCTGTAGTACTACTAAAATCTAGGAAATGCTTCTGATGGTCTTAAATTTTTGTTACAAAAATTAGATTGGGGTGGGGAGGCAGTTTTGACTGGATAGTATTTAAGATGTAGCAGGAATAGTGTTCAATAATCCACTTGTATGGTTTCTTAAAATCATCCCAGCAATAAATTTAGATTGGACAGAATTATAGCCAATCTGAGGTTTGATACATCATCTCTAGGGCTGCAAATTTGTCATGGCATTTTTTATCAAAAATTCTAGAACAGTCATGATAAATTTACTCAAAATTAATGGGTTTAGGGGAAACGATGTATAAAGTTGCAGGTATGAAAATTCAAATATCTGTACTTCCTTAAATACAATATACATAAATTCCTTCCCTCTACAAGCACAGGTGAGACACAAAAGAATCTTTTTATTATTTATTATTTTAATTTGGTCTTAACAATAATGATGTGAAATGAAGTGACACCCTTTTAAAAATAGAACTAGAGGAAATGACATGCATGTGGTGCATGGTACAGTTATATATTTAAGTTTATTCTGGCATAAGATGTTGTAAATGGAAATGTTTTATACCTTGGTGGAACACTGGTCATCCTGAAGTACATTTTTGTATGCAGAAAATGATCTTTCTGCATCAGCACTATTTACTGGCACAGTCAAACACGAGACAGCAATCACGGCAAGTGTTTGCAATCTTGTTTCAGGTTTCTCCAAAACTGATAAAAGTTGTTACTTTGCATTTCATGGACAGTTTTGACGTAAGCATGGTATTCATGCAGTGCTGCGCTATTATCTTCAAAAAGTGTATTAGCCTCAGATGCTTCTCTCTCAGGTATGATGAGATATTTTGTTCGATTTGGGTCACATACTAGACAAGCATTGAAAAATGTTGCTGCAGGCTAAGTAAAGGCGGCAGTAGAGTTGCACTACATGTATGTTTCAATTTTTTCAGCGCTATTAAGGAGTGCTTCTTTGCCCACTACATGCTCACATTCATTGGTACTGCTCTTCACTCGCATGCATGTACTTGGTCACCATAAGTGAACATATCACAGGTTCTTCATATTTTGTCAAGGTATGACTGGTAGGCAGTTCATACCTCTGCAAGATACTCAGCTGTTTAAGGACTTCTAGTAACTGGCACAAATAGATGACATCTGCAACGCACAAACTGCTTCAGTGATTGCTCTCTTCTTTGAAAAAGGAAATATAGTCCTCTGTGTGAGCTAAGTGGAAACACAATGTTAAACCCACTGTTCCAGCACGTTATAACTGGACTATTTCCTTCATCTTCCAAGTGCATACAGAAGCAAGCTTTACATGCAGGGCAGGCTGTAAATGCTTGTTTCACAATTGCAACCACGTCATTTCCTTTTTCGAGGTTTTTATGTCACACGTCACAACCAGGTTTAGGTGATCAATACATGTCACATGCACTTATATGCTTTGCTCTGCTGCCAGGTCTTTTTCATATATGTTGCGTTGTCTGATACAACAGTAGTGATCTGGTCAAACGAAACTTCGTATTTATCCCGTGTTTCCCATGTTGCTTGGCTAATAGTCCTAAAGTTCAGAGTCCAATGCCCCACAGTCCAACAGAAGTACACTTAATTTCAATTCATGTTTACATTGTGGTTGCTGAAAACAGCTAATATGTTGATTTTCTACGTCTGTGGTCCCAGGTGACAATGCTGATTCTATCCCAAATCTTTAGCTTTTCTTTATTTTCTCTTACGTAATTTTCAAATACTCTTGGAAAATAGAATTTCCATAGATGGCTCTAACTTGGTATGATTCCAACATTTTTCAGGTTACACTGTGTAAATACTCCTTTGGGTTACATTGTTAAGGGCTTTTGGTGACAGATGTGCTGAACAGAGCTTCAGTAAGCTTTAAAAAGTTCAGTCTGTCTATGAAGTTGCTCCTCTGTTTCCTCAAACATCTGACAGAGTTTCTTGCACTTCTTGTTCTCTGCTCTCTTCAGATTTCAAGACCTCTATTTTACGTTTGTGGGACGCTGTCTCCAAATGTCTATCTTAGCTTGCCTGATTGTAAATTACTGGTATTCAATATGTTGGGAAAAAAATAAATCTCCACTTTTATTAAGCTTTTTTTGAGATATCGTGCAGATTGGTCCCTTGCACTTGAGTGATATTTTACCAGTTATCGACACCATAATTTCAGACTAAATCCTTTGTTTGCAAAGTAGCATTGTGACTGCAGTATTAAGGAAGGCAGCTGACTTGTCAACAATAAATTATGTAATACATAATTTGCACAACTATCAAAAATGCAACATAAATTAACTGTTACATAATTTGTTCAGTTATGAAAAACATAATTTTTAGTAGGCAAGTTCAATGCACTTGATTAGTGTTTCCAGACTTTTCACTAAGGTGACCCACCAACTACATGTTGTCTTTTTTTTTTTTTTTGCAACCCACCTGTGATCAAAATTCATGGGTAGGGTGGGGGTTGTTAGGCCAGTGTCTTTCTCCTCCTTGTCCTGCAGAAAAAATGGGTTATATATAAAATAACATGCGTCCTATTACCTTACTCAACTAACAAAATGGCCTCTTGTCTAATGTACTGTTTACATTAAGTTCTTTTCAAAGACGTTTTTCAACCAGCATGGCTGAGACCCTCCTTTCATAAGACCAAGCCTGCTGGCAACCTGTCTCCCCAGATGAAGGATGCATGGGCATCTCTCTGCACCCCTAGCTATATTAGACCAGTTCTTTGTCTGCCGCCCCCCCCCCCCTTCACTGTTTCTGTTAATTTCTTGTCCTGAAGTCCCCGCCGTCTCTGTTAGCTTTTGACTCAATGCAAATAGACTTCCCTCATAAGACATGGAATACACTGTGGTCAGCCAGGGAGATGTGTGTGTCTCCCTTCTCCTGTCTGGTGGAACCTGTTTTAAGACGTTACTCTGGGTGACCTGCCTTTAACTACAAGGCTTTAAGAACATGATTTCCAGTGTATACATCTCATTATATATTATCCACACATACATTTTTGCAAGATTATGATGACCAGCGTGACACAGGCTTTCAGTAGAGACCTTACAAGACACTTTTTGGTCAACTAGTGTGTAAATACTGGACCCAGGGGATCCCTGTAACCTTTATGCACACTTGTGCCCTCTGCCAGTTGGCATCAAGAGATCCTTGGGTCACAGCAAGCTCACACACATTTGTATAAACATTCTTCTCCACTGGCACTGTCACATGCACTGACTGCACAGTCAAGGTCTCAGAAGAAGTGAAGCAACAGAAGTTTTCTGTGGGTTTTGGACTGGATTCGCTGCCACAGGCTGGGGTGACTGTAGAACGCTTTAAAGTATTGCTCTGTAACTGCCCCATGTAGACCCTGCTGACAAACTAGGTACCTTTTAGTTCATGCCAGCAGAGTCTACACAGGGCAGTTAGACCACAGTGCCTTAGGGTGCTGTACAACTTACCCTACTAGTTACCAGCGTAGACTCCAGAACCCAGGTAGATCCAGGGGTGTAATGAAGTGAGGCCAGGGGGACCAGCCCCCTTCTTTCTCCATCATGGAAGGAGAGAGGGTGAGGGGTGGAAATTTGCTGTTACTGAGGGAGGGGCAGAGAGATGTGAGGGAAGCTACTGAGACTGGGCAGCTGGTTCTCTGTACTACCCTCCCACTCCTTGGTGGCTTTGTGTCAAGTTCTATTGGATGGAAATTCAAATTCAATTACATTCATAAAAACAGTATTTAATTTTTTTTATTAAATAAAATTACCTTAACACTACTAGATAATATAAAAATGTTTATCAAAACATGTTTTACATTTAAAAGTGATTGATTAAACAAAAGAAGTATATGTAGGTGATGAATTGAACTGATTGTTTCTGGTCGCCGTGTTCTTCAAGTTAGAACTAGTAGATCTCACTGTCTCACATCTAGTTTGTATTCATAGACTGGAAGAAGGAAACAAGCTTTCCTGCTTTTTTCAACTCCCAATCAGTGTCTCAACTTTGAACGAACTGTCATTGAACTGAACAAGATGAATAAGCTGAAATGCAGAAAATATTCTCTCTGTACCTGCAGAAGAGGCTACTGCTGTCCAAAGCTGGTTTAGCATTTCAGCAACCTCTGGTTCCAGGTGCTTAGGCAGTGATTTTCTCCAGTTCAGTGGTTTTGACTTTCTTTAAAACTTGGCAGCAAATACATACTCCTAAATATTTTTTGTATATAATTTAGATGATTTGAATAGATTATAGTAAAATTAGGCCTTAACGTGTTTATCAATTTCAAATTTAATTTTAAAGAGGCTTATTTTAAAAAACAACCCTATATTTAAATACATATCTAATTTAAATCTAATTTTGTACATTTTTAAAATCAATTTTATATTTTTATCAACCTTGCTGTGTGTCAGTAGTAATCTGTAATCAGTTTGAATTTTTTCTTTGTAGTGGCCTCTAATTTTAGAACTATTTCTTTATAAAACTGCTTGAAAATTTTCATAGGTGACTCGGGGTAGTAGTCGCCTATATGTGGGAGCTCAATACTTATTTCAGGTAATGTTCAGTACGGCATAGTTTATTCCATGAGAGGGAGAATACATTATATATAGCCTCTTCATGATTCTACTTGTGCCACCAATGCAATCTACATGATGGAAGCTTCTCCAAGTGATGCCTGGCAGAGGAGCACTTGCGCGCCCTCTCCTATCCCTTAGCGTTCAAATGTTCTGAGGGCGAGGCTATAAAAGGAAACATGGTACCTGCAACACCAGATGGAAATTAAACTCGCTGGATCTGATGGAACCTGGAGCTCTTTTCTCTGGTGCTTTGATAGGTTTTTATTTATATTTTTTTTAGTATAGTTGTTCTTCTATTATAGTTTTACTGATAAGTGGTGGTGTTAGAGTGAGGAGTAGTAGTTATTTTTAATGTAGGGTAAGGCTTGTTCCCTGCAGGATGACTGATCTAAAAAAGAAGAGTGGATTTTAAGATGTCTGGCAGTTTTCCAATTTTGGACTATGATGTGAAGTAACTAGCATGTCTTGGCAAAGGCTATCTGTTCTAGGTTTATATCTAGAGCATGCAAAGAGAGACACAACAGACTTCAAACACTCTTATTTCAGGGAGCCTATTAGATAAGCCTCTCAGATTTGAGAAGGTGGAGCAAGAAGAAAAAATAGTTGTATCTGCTCCATCTTAAGCATCTGACCAGATTAAGGTGCCTCAGACGACTGGAATTGGCACCTCTGTGTGCTCTGGCGGTCAGAGCATTAGATCTGCTCGAGGCTCCTAAGGTATTAGTTCTGCTTCTGAGGAAGAAGGCTGCTGCTAAGACAACCAGATCTCATACAGGTGATTCATTGGATCTATGGGATTTGGATCTGTTCTCCTCTGAAGTTGCAAATACTAGGATTTTCTTGGAGCCAAGATGTCTAAAGGCATGAGACTGGCACAGACAGTAGTATTGGCTTTAGCACCAATATCAGAACCGAGAAAGACTTATTAATGTCCACCACAGGGAAATGAGTCTTCTCATTTGGATCCAGAGGCTCTCTTATGGAGAGAGAGAGAGATGTTCTGATAGTTATTTCTTGGCCCTCTATTCCTGAGAAGAGGGGCAGGTTTGAGGACATTTTCTCTTTTTTTCTCCAGAGTTGTTGTTGCCTCTTCCCAAGATTCCAAAGGAATCACTGGGCAAATCTTTTTCTCCCTTAGGACCTACATGTTTTTGGATTCTGATGCTGTCTCAAAAAAAAATCTGTTATGGATCTGAGATCAGGTCTGCAATCAGAAAAGGATCAGAACAACCCAAAGAGCCACTTAGGTTTCAACCACTTAGGTCAGGATTTATTCTATCTCATAGACCTTTTGGACCTCTTCATCCTATGGGCATGTTTCCAGACTGGGGTACTCACAGGAATGGTATCATTGGGCTCCATAGCCATATTGGCCCCCGTATAAGAAATTTATGGGATCTCCCCAGGATGGCTGATATAGAAATGTGCCTGCTTCCAAAGATCAGATCAAGACCTCTGGGATCCAGTAGCTGCAGATAAATCTGCTACTCCTACTGTAGTATCTGATACCTTGTCAAAGGAAGATGAGGAAGTAGTTGAGCACATGGAACAGCAGCAGTCAGAGAATGAGATTCAGACAGATTCTTCCCAGAATGAAAATGTGGGCATAATTTCATCTTCAGAATATATTCTCCAGTTCCACAACCTTGATCATATTTCTTTATTGTTAGTTACCTTCTGTGACAGTGGAGGAAGCATCATGTCCTGTTTCTGATATTTTGGGAGCTCCCTCAGAAAATAGAGTATTTTTGCCTACTTGGGATGGTCTTTTACAACCTACAAAAAGCTGTTTGGGCCACTCCAGCTTCCTGTCAACCTATCTCTGAAAAAGCTGATTAACTGTACCAGTTACCACATAAGGGGTTATTTTCTTACTCATCCCATTCCAGATTCTTTAGTGGTAGCAGCTGTGAGCAACAGGTACGGAGGAAGCCAAGCACATCTTACACCCTGCGACAGGGAGGGAAAGAAGTTGGGTACCTTAGGGAGGAAGATGTTTTGTTTGGCTGGTATTAGGATAGCTAATATCAGGCTGCTATGTCCTATTACGAATTTCGTTTATGGGATAAGAGGACCACACTTAGAATGCTCGTAGAGCTTCTTTTGATGCTTTGGATTCTGGTGCTTGAGCTTTATTATGTACTGCCACATTGAGAAGATATGCTTGTTAAAAGTTGAGGACCTTCTACTTTGAGGGTGACTGACTTCTCAGTAATAAAACTGATCTTTTGGAGACTTTAAAAAAAAAAAAAAAAAAAAAAAAGACAAGATTGACTGCTCATTCTCTTGGATTATATTCTACTTCCAAAAGAAGACAATCTACTTTTTCATTTAGGTATCAGAGGCAATTCTGTACTCCTCCATCGTCTCGGTATTTTATTTGTCACATAGGCATCAACAGCCTGCTTCCTCTCAGACCCAGCAGAAGAAAGTAATTTCAATCTCAAATAAAGTCAAAGTAGTCTTCAGCTTCTATATCATCATTGAATTGGAGATCTCAAATTTGACATGAGACTCAAGTATGGCCAATCAATGGGCATTAGTTTTTCCTACCCTTTTGTTTGGAGACAGTCTGACTCATTTTGCAAGCCATTGGAATCTGATAACATCCAACAAATTGGTATTCTCCAAATGATTCAATGAGTGGGAATATTCAGAGGCCATTCAAAGAAAAAAATGAAGGTTGGTTACTTGTAACCAGAGTTCTTTGAGATGTTCCCCCCCCCCCCCGTGTTTTTTTTAATTCACACTCCCTGTCTTCCTTCCTTTCTTTCTGAGTCTACAGATAGTTTATCTGAGACAACAGTGGAAGAGGGCACTGTATGTCCCCTTTTTATAGCCTCACTCTCAGAATGTTTGCAAATAGGGACAGGAGGAGTGGAGGGGGGCATGCGAGCACTTCAACAGGCACTGCTTGGAGAAGGTTCCACAGTCTAGAGTAGACTACATTGGCAGGCATGTTCCCATGAGTGTGACTATTCCAGTTATAAGTAAGTATCTTTCATTTCTTAAAGACCTGAAAATGATGAGAGAGAACTGAGTTTGTACTCTTTCTTGCTGGGACTTAAAAAGAAGGCCTGAAAAAAAANTTTTTTTTTTTTTTTTTTTTTTTTTTTTTTTTTTTTTAAATGTGAAATCTGGAATCTCAAGTCTTTTCTCTGCTGTTTTTGCTGGAAGTCCTTGGGTGGCCTACAGAACATTTATCAGTTATGGAGAGAATTCATTCAGTTCCAGTTTAGGGTTAGTGTGCACCAACTATAACCAATTCAGGAGTTTTGGTTTCAACACTTACTAATAGGATAGCCTGCTCCTTTAGTAGTAGTTAGTATAGTTAGGCCAGGGGTCGGCAACCTTTCAGAAGTGGTGTGCCAAGTCTTCATTTATTCACTCTAATTTAAGGTTTTGCGTGCCAGTAATACATTTTAGCGTTTTTAGAAGGTCTCTTTCTACAAGTCTGTAATATATAACGAAACTATCGTTGTATGTAAAGTAAATAAGGTTTTTAAAATGTTTAAGAAGCTTCATTTAAAATTAAATTTAAAATGCAGAGGCCCCTGGTCCGGTGGCCAGGACCCGGGCAGTGTGAGTGCCACTGAAAATCAGCTCGTGTGCCGACTTCGGCACGCGTGCCATAGGTTGCCTACCCCTGAGTTAGGCCCTTATGATATACACCTCTACCCCAGTATAACGCGACCCGATATAACACGAATTCGGATATAACGCGGTAAAGCAGCGCTCTGGGGGGGGGCGGGGCTGTGCACTCTGGTGGATCAAAGCAAGTTCGATATAACGCAGTTTCACCTATAACGCGGCAAGATTTTTTTGGCTCCCGAGGACAGCGTTATATCGGGGTAGAGGTGTGCTTGGTACCTCTTTACCGTTAATAACTGTCCTAAACTGTGTTACATTCCCAGTGGCCTTGCAAAATGTGACTCCAGGTGATGCCTAGTCTGTCTCTGAAAATTATCACCACCCAAGACACCCATTTACAGACGATGGGGTAATATATTAAATTAGTGATGTACTTCAGGAATCAATTTTAATTATATATGGTGTTAAAATCTGTCTTTTTAACAGGATATACATTTTGAAGATGAAAAAGGATAACTTATGGTTTTACAGAATATAAAGAAATATTGTCTGACATGACGGCGAAAAATGTAAGTATTATAAGCCAAAAGGTCTACCAGTTACTCTGGGCTTTTGAATTTGGCCAGGGATTAATTGTGATATTAGTGTGAATTATAGTACATGAGTGTTGTGTGTATGAGAACCCCCTATTGCGACAGTATAAACACTTCCCCAGTATTTTAAAAATATTTATCATCTTTCACAGCCCATAGGAGAATTAGCTTGATTAGTTAACAGGTTTTTCCTCAACATTTCTGTTAACAGGTAGCACAAAAGCTAAATCTAAGAAATAAGTATTGCATTTATTTCTGAAAAATGATGGGCTTGACGGTCATTTTTTCGGGAGCGAGTTCTATAGACTATGTCCAACTCCTATGAAAGTTCTTTTTTCTGTGCACACGTCCCGTCCAACTGATTGAACATAACTGTCATGGGAGTTTGGGGTTATGGAGCTCAAATTTTGCTGTTTTTCTTCCTTCATCCAACCTTTCCTTTTAGTTCCTACAGCTGAAAAACTTCCTCCAGGCTTTGTCTCACATCTTGATTACTGCAACCTCCTTCCTGTGATATTCCTAACAGCCACATCTTCCTCTTTTGGTTCATACAAAATGCAGTTGCCAAGCTTCTTTGCCCAGATCTTTCACCATGTCATTCTTGTTTTGCATATCCCCACTGACACTTCAGTTTTCCATTGCATCAAATTCAAGTTTGTTGTCCTCACCTTTAAGGTCCTTCATATAACTCTCCCCCTCCCTGTTTAATTTCATTTTGTGTTGGGCCTCCTGCCCATTTCTTTCCCTCTGTCAGTGATGCCAGCCTTGAACACCCTTGTCTGCTTCCTTACTCATGAAACACCCTTTCTGAACTGATTTGTAAGGCTACTGCTCCCTCCTCCTTCAAATCCCTCTTGAGGTATGTGCCATACCACCTCCCCATCCACAAGACAAAATCAGACAAATAATTGATTCCTGTTTAATTTTAAGGGGGGGAATATTTTCTAGTGAGTTAGAACCATTAAATTATTCCTATGTAACTGAGCTTTGATTGCCGGTTAAGTCCAGCTACTTCAACATGGTTGCAATTGCTACTCTACATACTCCACAAACGTTAGCCTGTGGTAAACCTACCAATGTTTTCACCCTGGACAGGGCCGGCGCAACCCATTAGGCGACCTTGGCGGTCGCCTAGGGCACTAACATGTGGGGGGCGCCGGCGCCCTGGTTGGGGGCGGGACCTTCTGCCACCTCTGTTGGGGGCGGCATTTTGGGGGCAGGACCTTCCGCCGCCTAGGGCGGTGAAAAAGCTGGCGGCGCTCCTGACCCTGGAACAGAGATATGGAGCACCCAGAGACTAGCATTTATGATCCTGTTAGTCAACTCAAGTTAACTGGTAATCAGTTAACTCAGGCTAAAATAGAATCACAAACTTCAGTCTAGACACATCCCAAGTTACAGTCTTGTTTTAGGTTAGTTTGTAAGCTCTTTGGGATAAAGACAATCTCTCTGTTTGATTGTGCAGCATAGCGGGAATTAATCCTGAATGGGGCATCTGGGCATTACCGCAATACGAATAAGAAAGGTACAAACAATTTGTTCTTTGTAGGTCACATCTAATTGGCAGATCCGTGACCATGTACTGTTGTATGAATTTGATTGTTAGAGTTACATAAAGAGACCATGTTGGAGGAGGAAAAATCCTAGGAAACACTTTCTGGAAGGTGCTAGTACCTAATTAAATTTTTTAATCCTGAGCATATAGCTCTTCTGAGACTTGAAGATGAACTTAGAAATAAGACTATATTTTACACAAATTTGTATAATCCTATCACTCGAATTAATTGTTTTGCCATTTGAAATGGAGCAGATACTTCTGCCATACACTTTGTACATCAGACTTCAGCTCACAGCAAATGATTGAGTGAGCTATAATGGTAATAGTAACTGAGGAATCCCAATCCTTTGCACAGTATTGTAGGAAACTACCTCTAGTAGCTGTTCTGTTAATTTTAATGCTTTGTACTAATAAAAAATGAACATCAGTCATTGTATTTATTTTAATGTATAATCTTTACCAGAGCCACTTATTATAACTTGTTGCTTCTGGAATTACTCTAGAATCTTTGCCTCAACAAAGAGGTGTATAGAAGGCATTTCTAAACAAAGCGTACTTAAGTGAATGAATAAATAAACAAATCTTTACATACAAGCCAAGCTCTGATCACTACATCTAAAAATAATTGTCATTATATAAATATCTAAGGCCTGGTCTACTCTTAAAAGTTTTGTCGGCATAACTATGTCGGATAGGAGTGTTTCTTTAAAAATCTATATATATATATGTGATTTTTTTTTTAAATCACATCCCTAACAGACATACTGTGCTGGCAAAAGCCCTAATGCAAGATGCAGTTATATTGACAAAAAAGTGCTTTTGCATCATAGTTTATTTAGTTGGGGAAGCTGGTAGTAGGTTATACCAGTGAAAGAACTCTTTTACTGGTATAAACTGCAACTCCATTGGAGGGTTTGCTGGTGTAGCTATACCAAGATCAGTATACAAGCAAACCCTTTCTGTTGTAGACAAGGCCTAGATACACTTTGAAGTGTATCATTAATTCTGGTAATAGAATCAGTTTCAAATTAGTCACTCTGGTAAAATTCCATGTCAAGTACTAAGAAGGTGCAAGAAATTGCCTTTCAGACTACAGAAGTGTCAACTGAATACAGTTATTTCTTCATGAGGTGTTGAAGCCCCTGTCTGAAAGGTATAAATTAACTGTCTACACAGCCTACGGTATTTCTTTAGCTCATCAGGTGCATTCTAAACCTCTTTTTACCTGGGATTTGTAGAATTACTGAAACTAGTTAAATTGTAATTAAAAAAAAATACTGTAACCTAGAAAGGGGAAAATGAGGGTTTTTTGTTTTGCTGCTTGATATATAAAACATTTTTTCAGTAAATGTATTTGCCTTTTAAACATTTCTAGTTCTTGTTCCCAATTGCTAGGTACAAAAATCATAGGTGACCATTCACTTTCACAATGTGCATTGTTTCATTTTATTCATAAGGTGCAACATAAATGTTCAGCATTTGTTGTGGAAATTAACAACAAGAAACTTGTCATGCCACAGATTAAATTAATCCTATATCTTCACAAGTTGAAGAAATTGAGTGACTTAAAACACTTTAGACGTGTAAATTCTTGCCAAAGGTGAACAGATTATTATTGTCAAAATGTTTTAAAATATTGGCTACGAAAGAAAAGTTTTCTCTAATTTTCAGTGTGAAAATTCCTTTTTGAAAGTAGACTTATTTTCAATTTATGTAGATTTTCTTGTCAATCTTCTCTGCTTGTTGGAGTTACACATTCTTGTTCAATATAGTGTATATCTTCCTGAGCTAGGGTGTGGCACAGCTTAAACTGCAATCTTTAACCACAAGGCTATGAAACACTTGACTGAAGGGAAACTGTATCTACTTTGTTCAGCTTTTAAATATATATATCCAAAACCTGCAAGCACTTTCTTTTTAGAGAAAGTGTGTGGAGCATTCCTACCCTGGATTGGTTGCCAATCTTTTCTTTTTTGGGGTTGTTCCAGTTTTTGGTTAGTTTGGGTGTGCTGAAGGGAGACATTCCCACATGCCCCTCTTCTGTAGACGTGTACCAAAATGACTTGGATCTTGTAAAAACATCATAATGAAACATAATGTGCTTGTATTTTGATGCAATATTGTGATGATGCACCAAACTGCCATCCTTTTTAACTTAATAACATGATAGCTTGAACAAACTCAGGTTTGTTTAGGCCTGCCACTTCTCTTAACTTTGAATCTTGTCTAAGATTCAGTTGGGTTTTCACTAGGCTGTTTTTAAACCTTTGGTATACAGGCTACTTCCAAGTAGAGTTATGTCTGCAGGATTGCTAAGCTTCTGCTATAACTTTAAATCTTTTCAGTCCTTACAATAGAGAACAAAAACCTGAGACACTTCCTTTTACATTTTTACATATAGTTGTCTCTTTTTCTTACTTTAACTTTGTTTAAACTGTGTTGCCACCCTCCCCATTGTATGGACAGAGAATGAAAAATTAAATGTTTGAGCTTTAGTACAGGGAAAATCTTCAGTTCAAATCTTAATAAAAAATTATATGTAGCTTTCAATGTTTCATCTAAGCACAATGATGAACCAACAGGAAAAAAAAAGTACAATTGCAAAGCTGAAGTTGAAAACTTAGGGCTGGTCCACACTAGGGGCGGGGATCGAAATAAGATACGCGACTTCAGCTACGAGAATAGCGTAGCTGAAGTCGAAGTATCTTATTTCGAATTACCTGGCACTTACCTCGCGTCCTCGCAGCGCGGGATCGACGTCCGCGGCTCCCCCGTCGACTCCGCTAACTCCGCTCGCCCTGCTGGAGTTACGGAGTCGATGTGAGCACGTTCGGGGATCGATGTATCGCGTCCAGACGAGACGCGATACATCGATCCCCGCTACATCGATTTCTACCCGCCGATCCGGGCGGGTAGTGTAGACGTAGCCTTAAAAGCATCTACAAATCAAGATGTTCTCACTAAATGTGCCCAGACTAACCATAACTCTTGCCTCTCTCCTCCTCACAATGCTACTAGCTCTTATGTCTTATACTTTTATAGTGCCGCTCGTCCCACTCTCTTCCCCTTTGCAGCCAGCTCCAGTCTCCTTGCCCAGCAATTCCTCCCCACTACTGTGCTTCCAGTTACCAGGGGTCCTGTGGAAAACTGTTTTTATTTACATAATCGCATACTATCATAATGCATAGATACAAAAGGGTCAAATTAACGTTGCACAGACAACCTTAATTCTGGCATTTCCTAACTTTTGAGTGCTAGAATTTGCAACCTGAAAGCCCTTTTAATGTAGTTTTTTGGATGTAACATTTTTGTTGAAAAAAATCATTTCAGCCTGTGGACCCATATTGACTCCCCGACGTGGGTCTTCATCAGGATTGGGATCTTTAGCTCCACAACATGGTCCCCTACCACTTGAGCTAATAGAGCAACTGGTAGTGGTAGAATCTTCTATGCAAACCTGCCATTAGAGGGGGATGGAGAGAGACATTTTGCCAGTGACTTTCACAGTTATTTGCTAGACAGCAAAGGAATGTTGAGGAATAATGGGTTATATTCCTGGTTCTGTAGGGAGTGTGCTCTAGTGGTTAGACTTTCTTCCTCTGTCCCCAAAGCCATTCCTCGTCCCTCTCCATCCCCCACTCTTCAGATCTTGGCCAGGCTCCCTCTTTGCTCCTATCGTCCCACTGCTCCTGCTCCTATTCTCAACTTCTCTTCATCACTCTACATTCAAGGCACTTGTCCTCCATACCGCCTGGGCACCAGTGGCGAGGGAAGCACTGAGAGTACAGAGGCATGTCTCCCTGCACTCAGTTGTGGTGTGTGATGCCACAATAGCCTCTGATAGCGAAGAGGAGCAATTGCATAAAAAGTCCTGCTCCATTCCTGAAGCCCTGGAATGAAGCATGCTCAGTCACTTTGTTGGAATAGTGCCTGAGCAGTCTGTCTAGCATGTAAGAGCTGTGTGGGGATGGCATGTGCCCAGTACAGACAGAATCTTCAGTGAATTTAGCTGGCAATCTCTTGACAAGTCTGTGCTGAATTGCAGTTTTTCAAAAGCTCATAAATAGGCCAAATTTGTGCAAATTTTTATGGTGATGGCAAAATGCATATTCCTGACACCACGGAGAAGCTGTGCTTCTCCCCTGCCAAATTTCAAGTCCCTGGTCTATAGCCTGGAGGTGTCAGAGCTTCTCAACTCAACAGTTCTAGAAATTTGTTTAACACTGGCAAAACAACATATTTTTCCCTAATATAATTCTTTGAAATGGCCGAACCATTTTAGCTAAAACTTCCCAGAAAAATTCAGCCTGGACAGTTTTTAAATTTGGCAAAGTTTCCAGTTGCTTATAACAGGATACTTAATGAGTGTTGGGTTACCTTAACTATAGGCGGTGCTACCTGAGCCACTTGTATATATCCATGTATAATCTGCAGAATCACCAAGAAGTCATACAGCAAACTTAAGTAATTGCATGATGCTTAACCCTTATCTGCCCTTTCCCAGTATTTCTTGTATCTGTCTAAAATTTAGATCAAGTTCTAAGGGGCAAGGAATATGGCGTATCTGCCTACAAAGCCCATAATATACTACTAGGAACTGTAGAATAATAGGTACTCAGGTTTCCTCCTAGTTCTTTGTCCTATCCATTGAACTAGGATATCTTATACAGGAATTCACAGTAGGTTCTGGGACAATGTAGAGGGTGGCAGAAATCCTTTCCTTTTTCCAATTTTGATCCTGTGCCTTCACAATGAGAAAATCATAATTACAGATACACCTCTTCCAGAGCTGTCAAACCACTTCCTATATATCTGTTTCTCTGCTTACTCCCCACATGGTTAAAAACTTCCACTGCGCTTTCCAGCTGTACAAAGCCACTACCTCTAAGAGTCAAAAGCCCTTGGTCTTACAATGAGACAGCTAGCAGAGCCAGTAAGGAGGGTCAGGCCCTTTCCAGGCTAAAGAATCTGGAGAGGTTGTGGGAGGAGGCTTTGACAGCTCCCAGGTGGGATAGATATAAACAGAAATTGTCACTTGGACAAAGGCTGGGGAGGAAGGATTTTGTCACTCTGGTGGGAGGAGGTTTGACCACTGGGTATGTTCATTATTCCATCTAGCACTTACATTTCTTGAATTATACATTACATTATAATTTGTGTCTGTAAATGTGCAGGAGATGTATAGATGCATGCTAACTAAAAATACTAACTTTGCCACTCAAAGGCACTCCAGTCAATTGGCCACAATTTTTTTTAACCAAATTATTCAACTACCACAATCGGTTGGGGGGGAGGAGAAAAGAAAAGGAAAAAATAACCCCAAAAGATACTGTTCAACCAACTTGCAAATAATTTTTATAATTTCATCCTACTATATAGATTTAAGAAAACATACGTTTACAAATAATGTTTTTTACTCTGTTGTCTTGATGCTAACAGCTGCAGATGCATGGGGTATGATCATCTAATTGACTTACTGCTTTTTGAAAGCCACGTCAGAAGCATATAGATACACATAGTCTCTGTAGCAGTTGCTCCTTTTCTCACATTCTACTTCTGGCTTCCTTCTCCATGCTCTGACATCTCTGCCTTTATGGATGAGATCCTGGTATGAACACTTGACACACATTTGTGTGATGGCTAAAGGTTACAACTTTATTTTAATCTACAATGGTTAAATGCCTGTGTTTTTAACATAATTTTAGGTAATGCTTACAGCTTAATGCTTTAAGGGGGCCCAGGTTTTACCACGCAGTTACAACTGTAGTCTGCTGACTGGGAGCTAGTTGAACTGACATCCATCAGATTACCCACCTGTGTCACCTGCCAGGTTATTTGGTATCTCTTGGTTGGGGACACTCCTTTCTCCTCTCTCCTGTTAATGTTCTCTTGTAATCTACAGGAAGTGAAGATGATTCATATTGCTCCCCATTTTCCTTATTACTGATATGTTACCCCTAAATTATCCAAATAGCTAATCCCAGGTTTTACCATTTAAGGACATTGCAACTGGACTAAACTGCAAGATTTTGCCAGCACTTCACTTGGCTGCTCTCCCAAAACTCACGAATTCTTAGAGCTAGGCCCAGGTTAAGCAAGTCTGAACTGATTTGATAAATGCAGAATGAGAGAACCTGGAGCAGTTGAATATAATGTTCTAGTGGCCCAGGTCCTTTCCACAAGTTCAAATAATCATCACCTGGTTAACATTCTTTCTGACTTTGTTCTTGACACCCTGTCAGACATGGCAGGGAAGAAGGTTACACCATGAAGCATGGCCCTTGGGGACAGATATATTTGATTTTCCATTCAGATGGTGGAGTTAACTGTTAGTTTCCCAGTGAAACCTCAGAGTGTTGATCTGGAACCTCAGTTGAGTGCCTTGTTACTGCTGTTCAGTTCCTCTCTCCTTCCATGCTCAGAAAATACTTGAGATAACAGTTCTTGGATGATACTTTCTGGAAAAAGAGCACAAAGGTATTTTAATATGAACTTGTGTTATGTTTGAGTTAGTATGCACTCTGGACAATAGTTTTAAAGTGGTTTGAAACCCACTTCTTGGTGGCCTAGACATGTGTGATTAGTCCCTGCCAAGGGCACTGAGGTAGCTGTCCCTCTTATACATGATTGGGTGCCAAAGTCTTCTGGGGGATGGGGACCCTAGAAAAGTTAATGCTTTGCAGAATACCATTTTAAATTGATGGCTCAAAGCATTGCCATTGGCGTGTACAAATAAAATCCCTCCAGTTTTTTCAGGTGGAGGTGTGGAATTGGAAGTAAGCATTTTGGTCTGTCTATGAGCCAGAGTCTCTGTTCAGACCCAGTACTCCATCTTTTTCATTTGCTCTAAACAGGGCTGTCCCTAGGGTACCGCGAATCAGGGCGACTGCCCTGGCCCCAAGCTTCGGGGCCCCCCGCTGGTGGGGAGGTGAGGCGGGAGGCGAACAGGGTGAGGAGATGAGCGGAGGTGAGGAGGAGCACCCCTACCAGAACACACACTCTTCTCCCCCCCCTCCCCCCCACGCCTCCTGCTCGCTGGCGGGAGCTGCCGATCAGCGCATTCCCCTCCATCCCTGTGCCTACTGTCTGCTGCGTATCAGATCAGTTTCGCGGCATCAGGAGGCGCTGGGCGGGAGGGGGGAAGGAGCGAGGGCGCATCACTCTCGGAGGGGGGGGCAGGGGCGGGGGCAGAAAGAAGTGTGGCGGGGGTGGGACCTTGGGGCAAGGAGTGGAGGGGGGTGGGGCCTGGGTGGGGCCAAGGGGAAGCACCCCCCACAGCAGATAGGTGCCAAGTTTCTAATGTCCCGCACCCGCCTAGTTATGGCCCTGGCTCTAAAACCCTTGCAAGTGTCAATATAGATGCAACTTTATAGCCCAGGGGTAGGCAACCTTTCAGAAGTGGTGTGCCGAGTCTTCATTTATTCACTTTAATTTAAGGTTTCGCGTGCCGGTAATACATTTTAACGTTTTTTAGACGGTCTCTCGCTATAAGTCTATATTATATAACTAAACTATTGTTGTATGTAAAGTAAACAAGGTTTTCAAAATGTTTAAGAAGCTTCATTTAAAATTAAATTAAAATGCTGATCTTTTAAAAGGCATGGGGCTGGCAGCTGGGACCCCAGACCTGGGGGGGAGGAGGGGGGCAGGGATGAGGGCTGGGGGGTGTGTGTGGAGGTGCAGGGCAGAAGGCTGGGGGTGTGGGGGAGTTCAGGGGTACAGGGCAGAGGGCTGGGGGTGTGTGG